>JARJEC010110718.1:0-15005 GCA_030264575.1 Tachinus sp. AB-2021
TTTCTGAAAGGATATATTAACTCCAATGAACCGTAACTCTTCAATAGACGGTTTCAGGTAATTTTCCAGGATTTTGCTATATTTATTGGCGTTCAGTGTTCTACAAAGTATAGTTTACCCAAACCTCTTGCAAACATGCACCTTTATATCACTACAGAAAAACTTTTTAGGCAGTTATTGTGATACGCCTTATTTTTAGTAATAATTACTCTGCTCCAACTATCACCTACATAGACATCCAGTGATTTTATGCAAATTTAAAATGTTTTACACTGGATAACGCATTAAATTGAAAATCCCAGGAATTTGTGTCAAATATTGACCTATGCCAGACAAGTGAATAATTAATCATAAGGATGGTTTCAACCTTTACTACGTGGTACTTCATTATAAAATAAAACAATTTACCAAGTTTTTACCACAAAAATATTTATTGAAAATCAATATATTAGCATGCACACTTGATAATGAACAGTCAAAACTTAAGTCGCTAATATATTGATTTTCAATAAATATTTTTGTGGCAAAAACTTATTAAATTGTTTTATTTTAAAGTGAATAATTATTTTTCTTCAGAAAAAGCTTTACCACGAACAATTTTCAACAATACAAACGCAAGAAAACAAACTTATTATTAGTTGATTTATATTTGTGGAAGTGTCAAATAATATTATTTGTTTCAACACAGATTACTAGGTCATTAAATTGTTTGGCGTCGGTAATCAGTCTCAAAAAGATAAAATAATAAAATAGGAAAACAAAGATAATAAATGTTTGTAATGATTTTACGTTAATTAATACCTCAATGAATTTTAACTTTTGCAAAGAAATATTCTAATTAATCCCATTAATAGGGGAAGCTAATTTAAAATTTTATAGTATATATAAAAGTTTATAGTGTAGAAAAGTTCTGAAAGAATGATTATAACCTCAGATCAAAATATTAAAATGTTTACTTGTTTAGTCATATCAACTTAAATGAGAGTAATTTTGATAAATAAAATAAAATGTTTTGTTTGATTGAATTTTTATTGGTTTATGGTTTCTAGCCAATATATGACAATTGAGAATGCATTTAAATTGTCATAAACTATTATTTAAAATACAACATCTAGCTGTTAATTCTTATATATTATTGATTCATTTATTATTGAAATAAATATAATTAATATATTATGTTTCATTTGACTAATGATTTTTTTTTTGTTACAGGTACGTTAAAATACATATAAAATTTTATTTGACCAATTTAAGTGGTGAGTATTGATTTTACAGTCTTTATCAAAAATACTTATAATAATTTATGAAATGAAAATACAGTTTGTAACAAATTCTGATTAATCATTAAAAAACTTTTAAATTATCAATAATTAAAATACTTTAGAAAATTAACATAAATTAATAATATACGAATTTATAAATTATTTTCTTAAACCTAATCAGCAGCTCTATTGGCATTATTTAATGGCAAGAAACAAGTTTGAACTATATTTTCTGGTTTTTTAATATTCAAATAAAAACTTAGTGGATTTTTCTAAATAATATCTAAAATATATGTTAACTCATCTAACTAAAATATAAATTTTTTGAAGAATGTAATAATTGTTTTCATTTTTGTTTCGAATTTTAATTTTTTGGTGACCAATTTAACTGTTTAAATGAAATTTAATAATTGCAATTGGTTCATAATTTAATCTCAACTTAATCCCGTCTTGAAAATTGATTGAATTTTATTTAAATAAGTAATAATATATTATTTAATATGTAAACTTGTACTTCCACTTAGCAAAGTATACACAGACACCTTTTTATACAACTGATGACTAGTACGTAAATAGCGTAAGCTATGCATATTATGATTATTGTGCAACAATTGCAGTAAATTGCCGAACCGCAACAGAACAATACTTGCTAATTAAATCAACTCAATTTACACAAGCAAAATCATTCTCAATTGCAAAATCCTAATTAGAACGCTTAGGAATCTCCACCCCAAAGCGCAGTAATTGTAATTGTAGCATTTTTTGTGCAAAGTGCATCGCGTGCTAAAAGGATTGTGTGATGCAGACACCTTTGTCATCTACTTAATTGTATAATAACGTTATCCAGTGATTATATAGTCCCCATTTGCACAAATACTTTATACAAACCTACTTCCATACAATTTTTCATCATTTACTCATTACAATGTCAGCCATTTTTAAATTAAAATGATTTATGGTCACTATAATTTGCATAAGCTGAAATGATTTCTTTATTTTCATTTATACGTGTTTGCATACAAATTATTAGCAAAGTGATTGAGATTGAATTATACAAAATTTAAAATAAGTATTTTCAATAATTTGTAGAATCTACTGATGACGGTTTAACGGTTTATATAAAAATAGATTAAATTGTGTATTATAATTTGTTATGTAAATTAATTATAATTAAAGCTTTTGTTAATTAAATGCAGTTAATTTTAATAATTAAAACTCGTAATGTATTTAAGTGCCTATATTATTATTTCCTATACAATCCGTGTTCGTAGTATCGGATTGCATGTCTTGTTTTTGCGTCGAATTGTATTGCGTTAGGAAAGTTTCAAAGGAATAGAATGGGGTTAATCTTTTTGCAATTATAGACAAACAATAAAGTTCTTCTTCCGCACTAATATCTACTTTTTGCACTAATCGGGATTACATTATAATAATGAAATGAATGTCATTATCATTTTCTTTTTAAAACATTAATTTGATGTATTGAAATTAATTCGTATTTTCCAATTAAATAGTCTTTTGGCATTATTTGAGATTTTATAATTCAATCAAAATTCCTGCCAATCAGCACCCATTTTATAAAACAGTAATGTGGAGTAAGGTAGTTTGTTCTAACATTTGAAAGTAAATGTCTTTGTTTATGATCCCATTACCTCGAAGTACCATAATGACATGTTTTTCTACACATTTCTTTTTATGTGTGCTATTTATACTTGAAATAAACTTTGGCCTGTAACGAAATAAATTTCTACGAATAAAAACAGACAACAGTTCTGCAAAAAGATACATTACGAATAATGTATGTATTATTAATAACTGTGTAATATAGCACAATAAACATAGTATCAATTTTAATTTAATCAATTAAATTAATTGATTAGTTATTATTATTATTATATATTATATAATAATATATTAGTTATAATATGATTAAATTAATCATATTATAACTCATATATAATTCAGGCAACAATAATCTTTTAGCTTTATTTGCCAAAAAAATTATGTAACTAACTCATATATAATTCAGGCGATATTGCTCAATAAGCACAAAGTAAATAAATTCATAATAAATGGAAATAAATACACCGCGCGTCAGACAAAACGGGCCACCGGAAAAATATACGTAATTGTCCATCATTTTAAATATTTCTTAATTTTTATAGCAATAATTCTTGTATATTTATTCAGTAATTATTTTAGCATACCGTCATTGTAATACATATACTTATCGGCACAACATTTGATCAATGTGATTTAAATATGCTGCCTTTAGCAAAGCTTTAGATAAGTTTAATATTGATAATTATTTATTATTTTGAGTAATGTGATTGATTCTTTTATAAAGAATTTTAAAATAAAAGTAAGTTTTTACCGCTTACGCAAGCACGCACGAATGCATAATATATTACAAATACAAAGTAGTATTAATTTAATTACACCAATTTTTTTATGTAATAACAAAAATAATGTAATTATTAAAAGAAAGTGTAGAACATTTAATTTAATACAAATAAAATAAAATATTAATTGTTTTAAAATATACTTTACGACGTACATTTATTTATATATTACGACGTATGTTTTGATATACAATATCTTTTTGTCAGGTAAATAATAATAAATATAATGACAAAAAAATATTGTAGCAGATGTATCAAAATAATAACGATTGACAATAAATTAAATTAACATTACAATTTAATTTTAACAGTAACATTTATGAAATAAAATTTCTAAATGTTTATAAATGGGAGTTATTTAAATCAAGCCGCTTGTTGAATAGAATATATTGATTGTTGTATTTATTAACTACCACCGATTCTAGTAAATTTAATATTAAACTTTTATTACATTTATGTAAAATTTTGAATTTTGTATCGAAAGAGCGATTATTTTTTATTAAATGATCGGCATATTTATTATTATTGAGTATTTTTATTTTTAAATAATCGTTCCTCATTCTTCCTTAATTCTATCAATAAAAGAACGATCAGTTTGTCCTATGTATTGCCAATCACCACAAGTTAACGCATAGACTCTAGAATCATAATTTCTGTCAATTTTGTCTATCGAATCATTTATAAATTTAGATAATAAATTTGTAGTTTTAAAAGATGTTTTAATGCCTAAATTATTTAAAGATCTAACTGCTTCTTTAGATGTTTGACCAATACAATTTAAAGAATTATATAAATTTGATACATTTATTTATTTATAAAAGGATAGACAAGAGAAATTGATTTTTGTTTTTGCTTTTTAGTAGTTTTTTTATATATTTGGGAAACCATTATTATTTGCAATTGCGTTAATCCGATTTAATTATAAATTAACAATAAATTACAAAACGATATAAACAATAATTGAACTCTACGACCTTGCATTACTGCTTTTCTTCTTTTTGGCATTCTTTCAGTATGGTGTTGAATGGCTTTTTTACAATTTTTTCTCATTTACTCAATACCGCTGTACATAACTCTGTGTAATGTCACTCCACACCAATACCATTGATTTGCCAAAAATTAACTAATTAACCAATACCATCACCAAAACTGAGTTTTGGCACAATATTACACGGTGCAAATCATTGGCCAGGTGTTCTCTATATTCTGTTACAGCTATCTGGGGACTTCAGGCTAAATCTCGACTCATTAGTAAACTGGATTTTGTTCCATTCTTCCTCTGAATTAGTATTCACAAGCAAAGGAAAGGCGCCGAACACGATGTGGTCAATTGTGGGGCATTTGCAAGTCTTCTTGCGCGTAATCCGTATTGTGATCACATTCTTCTAACATTTTACTAATTGTTACAATTCTTACTTATTGTAACTTGTTCCGCACAGTAACTGTAGTAGTTTTCTTATTTCTCAGGACTTGCGAGTCAAAAAGTGATTATTGCGAGTTATGCATAGTTTTCTACCTGAACCAAACCTTATCAGTTAGTCTCCTTTGCAGTTTTATAGCTCGCTGCATACTATATTTTAAAATACCAAGAACCCCAGCCATGTGATACTTTGATCGCTCATCTTCAATTAGAGAATCGCTGGCATTTGAATCTATATTTTATTGTAGAAGCACTAGTTTAAGATTAATCTCAATTTGACCCTGAACAATACTGAACAAAATAAGAGAAAAGATGTTGAAAACGTAAGAACAGATATTCAAACAAAACGAGTTTTACAGAAACATCATCACAATAACAAACAAATAATCTGTCTTATAATTAATATTAAAACTTTTTTTCAGCGTCCAGGGCATTGTGTATGCATCTTTAAAAAGTACCTTTAAAGTGCATATTAGAAAAAAAAAACAACTTTTTAATAAATTAATTTAATTTTTATATTTTGCATTACGGCATGAATGGTTTTAAATAAAATAATAATTAATTAATTATGTATAGAAATTTCATAAAAATTAATGTTTGTGTCAAGCTGCATAATAACTTTTTGAAAAATCTTTATAAAATACATGTTTGTCTATTTTAAGAAATAAGTAAGCAATGACAAATATTGGCAACTACAAATTGAGTTCTGTAAAGTAGCGCCAACAATGTGGATATATAGTGAACTTACTTGTGATGGACTCTGCATTGGAACCGAAAAAGTACCAATCAGCCAAATTTGTTTCTACTTCACAACACTCTTATTAATTAGTTAAACATAAATTAATTAGTTAAGTTTTTTTTGGTAATTATAAATTAAAAGCTATGTATGTTCTAAAAGAGACTTAATTTTTTACAAAAAAAAAGAGAAACATTTTGTATAATATTTTGAGAACGTTACTACCTTTTTTGCTTTCATGACATTCTATAATAATTTTGAATTTGGACGACCTTGTACAGGATTTCTATAAATGCATTTTTTGTTTTAATAATAATTAATAATAAATAATTAGTGGCGTTTTATAAAATCCATATATAGTGGGTGTGGATATGAAAACGTTGTTGTTTTACTTTGAGGTTAAAAAATTATACCACCCAAACTAGTTTTAACTTATAAAAAACCCTTCTTCCATAATTTACATTTTGAAGAGTAAAGTCAAATATACCAAGTGATCTATACTTTATTAGAAATTTGCATTTGGAATTTACTAAAATTACACAATTTTCCAGTAATTTTTTAATATTGTGTTTGTTTTGTCTTATTAAATAATTTCAATGCCACAAAATATTTTCAAGAACTTGTAGCAGAATTATTTTATTTTGGGCGCCGGCTGCTCAGTTTTAAGTATTGTTGGGCGTCATAGTGTTTTAATATTTAACAAATTAAATTTAAAAAACTCACGTTAAGCCCTTTAATGATTTATTCTCCTTATTAAAACAAAACTACACCGGATAACGCAACCGCAAGAGGCTGCAGTTTTGTTTCACATTCGGGGATTATACAATTTTTCAGTAATTTTTTTGTAGTGTGTTTATTTTGTCTTATTAAATAATCCCAATACCACAAAATATTTTCAAGAACTTGTAATTGAAACAAGCAGATAGAAGTGTTACTTTTTTACTTACATTTTTTTATTATAAAATTTGTCGAAAATGTTTATGTGTTTGGTTCAAGGTGCGTTTTAGGTGAAATAAATTTTAATGACATCTGAAAACATTTTTAATAAAATCCTTTTAGCTTAAATGAAAAGATTTCTTTTGGTTCAGTTTGATTGTTGACAACATTTTCGTTGATATGCTTTATATTTTTTCCCATTTTCCTTTTGGACATTTTTGTTAACATTATCCAACATTTTGCTTATCTGTCAAAATATTTTACACAAATATTGTATCATTTTTCAACAATTTTTTACATTTTGCATGTTTTTGCTTAACTTTTTACAATATAAATTTTTGACAATATGTTTATGTTTTATACATTTTTGCACTTAATTTTTAAAAATTTTTTGTTTTGCTTATTGAAATTTGTACAACTTTTACAAAGTTTTATATGTCGTTGGACCATCGTGCTAGATGTTCACTGTATACGGAAAATCTAGCACGAGATATACAATTTGCATATATTTTATAATTTTACTTACACAACTTGAAGAAATAATAATTAAACTTGAAACCCGGAGATGACTCACTGAAACCCGGAGTTTTCAAATCCAACTCAGAAAACGAGTTGTTTTGTGACAATTGTCAATTGGTGGATGCGCCGGGCAACATTTGCATTTAAAACTTTATAATTATAAATAAGAAAGAATTAATTCAATATGGCTACATAATTTGTGGAAACGTAATCATAAGATTAGTGGACACGAACAAATGATTTTTCGTTTAAAAATAGAAATAACAATGAAGTACTGAATGTTTAAAATTAATAAAAACTATAAGAAAAATAAAAAATTAAATCAAAATTTTATTTCTCATCAGTATGGCTTTATTTCAAGAAATAACTTTAAATTAAATATTAACTTACATAGTCATACACAGTTCTGTTAACCTAAATATGAGTGTATTGCATATTCGTTGTATTTATGCTGCCAATAAAATAAAAGCACATAAAGCACAGTTTTACTATACACCGAAGCAATCGATGATTTGAAACGGTTAAATTTTTGTTTCATTTTTGTTGAAAATTATGTGATCCAAATCTTTATTTAAATATTGTATTCTCCGAAGAATGTACGTTGTCTATATATAATAAATCGTCTTAAAGTCATTGTTATTGGAATTATGTAAATCCAATCACCAATATTTGAAAGTAATTGTGTGGTGCCATATCTGATGATAGAAGTTTTAAATTTTAAATAAAACAATTAAGAAATCCATATTAATGCTATTTATAAAACATACATAATTTTATTCACGAGTTATTAGCTAATTAAACTCCCATACCGGGTGTGTGTTTTGAAGCAATTAATTTATTGCATTTGATAAAATTTAAATAACTAAATTTATATATTATTATATTTATAGTATTATAACAATAAACCGTATCCAGGAAAATATTTCTATAACACTTAAGATTGCTATATTGACAACATTAGTAGTAGCTGAAAACATTGCTGTCGTGATCGAAATAGTTAGCCGACTTTTACAAACGCAATTCGTACAATAGTTGAGTTTTACTATGCAGCATACATACTAGTCACGCATATGAAAATTTTGTTGCCAATTGTATATACACGTAGTAACGTGGAGTGCGCTAGATTAACTAAAGCTAGCGCACTCCATCGTTAACTCGTTCTGCGTATTTATAGCGTTGCATACAAATTGCTAAATTTTGTGTTTACGTCTGCCCTATATCACACCATCCTAGTTTACTTATTATTTATATACTGACATTATATATGGACCAAGATGAGCAGAGAAAATTTGTGGGGGTGTTTCCTACTACTAAAAAATACATACTTGACACGCCGGTAATACAAATTAAATGTACTGTGTATGTACGTTTTGAAAATGTAATATTAGCCGGATATTATTCCACTAACACATTTATAAATATTCCATTATTTCCTTACACAACATACGATTTTTATCTTAACACTAATATATAATTACACATGTTTCATGGACTTGTCCATTAATTACTTTGTATATTAAGTTTAATTGAAATTTTATGTACTTTTTCATGTATCCATTTTGTCACAGTTTCATTCCAAAAATACATTCCAATACGATTAACAAGTGCACATCTGTTAAAATAATTTCATTATTTTTTATTAACAAATAAATTCCATTTACTTTTCACGTGGAAATATTATCTCCAGTAGACTGCACATTTTATTGGATATAGAAGCAATAATGAGAAAACTCTGACGAATTTATAGCGACTGCAACAAAATGTTTCCGCTGAGTCGGGTTTTAATTATATGCATGTTGCCTTCATTTATTTTTAAATGTAAAGAGTTTTATAATATTAGACATTTTTGCCTTTGTAAGCTTTAAAATATTACTGTTTTGTTAGTACAATTTGAAAGGGGTTATAAACAAATATTTTTTAATATGTATAATATTTAATTATATTTAATATTAGGAAATTCGAACTTGTTTAATTAAATAAAAATAAATTAATATTTGTCTATGTTTATTAACATTTTTATTGCTTCAAAAATAAATATGATATAATTAAAACAAACAAAAAAAGAATAATTAATATAATATTAAACATGCCGCCTAAAAAATTGTCTAAGGATAACCCCTATCCTTGGACAATTTTAACAATAATCTTAGAGGACTTTTTTTAAATTGATATTTTTGAATGATACAAGGCTAAATTAAAAAAAAAAGAAAAAATTGAGCAGATTTCTAATATAATGAAATTTTTTTTTTCATTCATTAAGGGGGTTATCCTTGGACAATTTTGACAATAATCTTAGACGATTTTTTTTAAATCGATATATTTGGATGATACAAGGCTAAAATTTAAAAAAGCAGATTTCTAATATAATGGAATAATTTTTTTTTCAAAGATACTTTTTAATTTTTGTTAATATGAAAGGATACAAAAAGTTGTAAAGGAAAATAATTATAATTTATAATTTTAAATTATTTAATTCAAATAGTTTTTATAAAAAAAATTCTTTATCATATTTGGTTTTTGGACGGAACCAAATTTTTTAAATATTTGCCGGATCAGGATTCGGTTACTGCCGCATCACTATTACGATGTAGAAATCCCAAACTCTACGATTTGCTGCTTAGAATCACTACCAGAACAAATCTAAATTATTTTGCCGGCTGGAAAATTAGTAAAAAATATTAGTTACTAAATTGGCATTTAATTTATAAGTAGAAAATTGAAAAATAAATCAATTTAATATACCACTAAAAATTCTAAGTTGTAAATTTTTTAATTGTAACACTTTACAATAATTTACCTGTTCATATAATACTGAAATCAAATAATTTCTAATAAAATACCAAGTAATATTATGAGAAATTATTTATTTATATATGTGTTTGTCAAAAAATTTAACTAACTATTTATATGACAGGTCCAAGTGACATCCCAAATAGGCTTGAATATGTCTCACCCACGAATTGGCATACAATCAAACATTGCCATAACAAAATCAAGTCAAAAACTATTCATCAGCTTATGATAAAGAAAGTTTGTGTAAACAAGGGGAAACAAGGGACGCGAGAAATTTGTAAAAATAAATAAATAAATTGTCTTTTGATTCAAGCTTATATTGTCACCTGCAGTAATGATTGTATGTATTAAATTTTAAAAAATTCATATAGTAAATGTGCCATAAAGATAAATGAATTATAATGTAAATAAGCATCAACAAATTCAAATATAATAAATCAAAATGTAATTATAAATATATAAGTATGTATAAATATAAATTTGCTATTTATTATATAAATATTTATTCAGCATAATATATTTGAAACAAAATTGGGTATACAAAAACCGAAGTTGAACCATACAAACTAAATCAATAGCCCGATGTTAACTAACCGAATTGCGTGACCCCAACAGGTTCCCAGTTGCCTACTAAATGCAATGGGATTTGCAAAAGCGATTATACATTTTAAAAGTATTCGACAGCCTATTTGTGTCATGTCTGGCTCCTGATAAACTTAAATCAAGTATTTGATGTTTGGGTTGAAGTGCGACCGACAGAGCGAAGCACTAACGTGACAGTTCCGGTTTGAAAGCTTTAGAACTAGCAACACTAGCTAATTAAATTCCATCATGCAGGATCACTCGCGGGATCTGATGGTTCATTTGCATTAACAACTTAAAGGGAACATACCTGCCAGGATATGTATACCTTATTGAATACAAACACTTATTAATTTAAGAAGTGCCGTATTAGACATTCCGGCGTTATTTATGGCCGTTGTAGTCTCTCCCATAAATTTGCAGAAAAAAAATTATCAAAATGCTTTACTGCTATATTTTTTCGACGTTGATTTATTTCATGATTTATAATATAAAATGCTATGCTATAATGAACTACAACAAGGTATATTACCTATATTAGATTCCATCATCAGTCTATTTCAATATACTTCTCATGAAATTGATTGAATGCTCGCATATTTCATTTCATCAATTTCAGAAATGCAACTGTAATAATAAAACCTATCCATATCAATCTAAAATAAAAATGATATAAGATGAGGAATACATAAATAATAATTAATCACTAAATTTTGCATCAGTTTAATTAAGTCGGAAGGTCTCAAGCGAATAATAATTTAATACATTCAGTGGAGTCTGTAATAAGTGTGATCGATCTTTATTAGCCAGATTATAAGCAACTAGTGCATAACTTGGAGGCAGTTTGTGAAGCAGCGTGTCAACAACTTAATTAAAAATACGTATGGTAATGTAAAATTAATAATCACTGTCACACACAGAGACTTGAAAGAAAGGGGACGTTGTCTGCATAGTTTTCCAACATCTTAATTATACTGATAGTGTTTGAATGTAGTCAGCATAAACAGAATATGAAAGTTGTAGGCGCTTTTGCCTAGTTTAGTTTTATAAACCTGCAGACGGAACTGTCTTATGAGTTATAAATAAATTAGTTGTTGCTTTGTTGTCGGAAATGATATAAGACGTTTTGGTTTATTAAATTTTACCATCGATTTTTTTATAAAAACTATGTTACATTATTCAATATTGTTAACAATTGATAAGTTTATTATTCTACAAGTACATGTCGTCACTAATTTATTTTAATTTAATTGTATTTTTAAGTTCGTTAACATTATTTATTACTTGCGATGACACTAAACACGTTAATCAATTATTCGACTATTTTTTTTTCAATGCTGAACCCACTAAGATGCACTGATGATCCCTTATGAAGAGTGAAACAATTGTATGCATTTGAATGTTTCTGCTTGTTACTGTGTGAATTTGGATAATTGATTATAAACGTTTTGCTTAATTATTTTGATTGCCTATAAATTGTATTTGTTGTTCTAGGCAGTTATTCTAGCTTCCTTTATTGTTTACAAGAAGGGCACACAACCACTCACTTTGATTCTATTCCTGTTAAAATATGTCAAATTCAAAACAAAATGTTGAAATGTATATTAGTTTTTAATGATACCTTTCATTCCAGCAAATATATGAAAAAATTTTAAATATCTCTAAAATAATAATTAATTGAGAAAAAAATGATATAAACTTGCTGGCTATGAAACATATACGTGTAAAAATGAGCAAAAATTCTTTTTATCAGGAAATTCAAACAATTGACGAATAAACTAAAAAACTTGAACCATTTACGATTCAATTGATTTTGCCTGTAAATGAAACTTTTTGGTTCATATCCAATTTTTATTCTTATGTCTTTATTTATCGTATGCATAAAATTAACAATTGTTAGATGGCTTGAAATTAACTAAATTTTAAATGCGTTACAAATATTCCACATGGTAGTATGGGATTAACTACCTTATTAAAAATGGCTCTTCTAAAATCATTTTTGATATCTAAGTGATTAGCTTGCGATTTGATATTGGTGGTCATGCTTATCATAATACTTGGTTGTTTTGTCTCTCATCACATCGCTTAAGCGCGCCCGTTTGGATTAATTTTAACATATTGTAGCATTCTGACTATGTTCTCTGTTTTATATGAAACATCTAATAGCGCGTTAGGAAAAAAGTTGTCATCTTCACCTTGGTAATAACGCAAGATCAACAGCATAAAATTTGCACAGAAAATACGAACTAGTGACAAACAATATCACGAGTGACAGTAACAATATGAAGCACCTAAATGCACAGCTTCCTATGAAAAAAAGATTTTGATGTTGCAAATCTACCAGGCATCCCGCGTTGACTTTTACACAAGCACTGTGTTTTCCAATAATTCGGCTGCATTTCAGTAGGAGCATTTTTTGTTTATTCAAATTCTGAATCTGCATAGGAATTTCGAAAAATGTCCGCTTAAAATTTGTGTGAGGTGATAGTTTACGCATCCATGCCGCTTTATCAATTATAGAGTCAGGTTTAGGATAAGGGTTTTCTTCACAGTTCATCATTCTTCTTGTTAATTTTCCTCTTTTCCAGAGAGGGAAACTGGCGCAGCTGGATTTTGCAATATTTTATGTGGATCTGACGAAGGCTTTGTAGGCTTTGAAGGCTATCTGCAAGACGACAATCCCCTTCTCTTGAATTTTGCAGATTTGTCAATGTTAGGTATTAATATTGCCAGCTATGTAGTAATTGTATCGGCTTTCTTTGCTGCTTTTGTAATGAGGGAACATATATTCCTATTCTGTGAGATAGTTATGCGCTGGTATTGTATTTGAGACTACTCTGGTCATGTGGCAAGAGATAACAACGAAAAATGGACGCATAGATTGCTAAAATGGGGACTAAGGATGACCACCCGCGACAGAGGAAGACCACAAAAAAGATGGATAGACGACGCCAAGGAGACTGCAGGAAAGCAATGGCTTAAAATTGCACAAGATCGCAACAAATGGAATTTTTTGAAGGAGGCCTACGTTCAGCAGTGAAGTGAAGAAGAAGAAAGAAGATTAGAATCAGAAGGATTAAAATTTTTAGTTGACACTGGCGCAGAATACAAAATCATTACCTCTGTGCAAAATCAAGAAATTAATATAAAAACTTCTCGCGGTATAGAAAAAGTTACACTAATACCATTGCAAGTCAACACTAATACCATTGCAAGGAATTTTCAATTCATCTGATCATCATTTATTTGTTTGCTTTGATTTCTCTTCTTCATTTGATGGACTACTTGGATTTGACTTACTAAATAAACTTAGAGCTTCACTAGATACCAAGCAAAAAAATCACCATTGACACTGAAGATTTTGTACAAAATTAACAAGCCCACACATGTTGTTGAACCCAATTCAACTGCGACAATAAACTATAAAATTTGGAATGGATTTGCATTTTTTCCAAAAACAGTAGACAAGAAAACTGATTATACCCGAATCTATAATAGAGGTTACAAATTTTGTGTTGAAGCTACAAATGGTAACCAATCCCCAATTCATGCCAAATTAAACCCAATGAAACTAACACCAGTAAATGAAGCAGAAAAGTGGGTTACTATACAAACAATCAGAATAATATGCCAAAATTACAAGAAGGAAATTTCAAAAATTTAGAAGAATCCACAACAATAAAAGCATTAAAGATCTTTTTCATGAGGAAGCCAAAAAATAACTTTCACACATGAAATCAAACACTCTTCATATGAAGAACAACACTCCGATTTATGTACTCAACTATCGACATAAAAGGAGATAAAAAGGAGATTAAAAAACAAACCCTTGAGCTATTACGACAAGACATCGTCAGAGAAAGCATATCACCATGGAATGCCAGTTCACATTGTTACAACCAACAAAGAAGGAAAAATAAAAGTCTGAAAGGTAGTTGACTTTAGAAAACTAAACGAACAACTAATCAAAGACAAGTATCCAATCATAAATATTACCGACATCTTGGACCTTGGACCTTGCCTCAGGATATCATCAGGTAAAGATGACCAAAAAGGATATGCAGAAAACAGCTTTCAGTACCGAACATGGACAAGGTAAGGTAGTTGACTTTAGAAAACTAAAGGTAGAGATGACCAAAAAGGATATGTAGAAAACAGCTTTTAGTACAGAACAAGGATAAGGAAAAGTAGTTGACTTTAGAAAACTAAACGAACAACTAATCGAAGACATGTATCCAATCCCAAATATTACCGACATCTTGGATAAGCTAGGACGAGCTAATTATTTTACATCACTTGACTTAGCCTCAGAATATCATCAGGTAGAGATGACCAAAAAGGATATGCAAAAAACA
>JARJEC010110760.1:0-16162 GCA_030264575.1 Tachinus sp. AB-2021
TTTGTGGCCTGTGCCTCCAAGCTATCGATGCAATCCAAGACCAGTTTGGGTTTTATTACAGGCGATTGCAACTTCTGTAATGTTGCGTGGCTGTCGGACATGATGGTAATCGGTTTGTTGAATTGAACTTCTCACTCCATTATGTGCCTCGCACACCACTGAATGGCGGCCGCTTCTGCTTGGAAAACTGAGGCATACTTACCCAAGAATAGCGTAAATCGTTTCCCCCGGTGTTTGCCTTCATATATTCCAGTTCTGGTACCATTTTGGGTTTTATCCCCATCTGTGTACAAGATGTTTCTTTGCCCTGCGCCCGGATAGTTATTTTTATCACTCGTCTTACCATGGTATTACTACATCAAAGGACGGAATGCGGTAACCTTTCATGAAGTCTGGAATATTGCTGTTTAATTATGATTCAATACTGCTAAAAATAAAATGTAATACATTTACTAAATTTTATTTTTAAACGATCTGTGTTTATTTGATTTTAAGGTAACAGTATCATATACACCAGATATTGAAATTATTTTCATTTTTAAATGAAATCTTTAATAATTTTTTTCTCAAAAAAATCTTTACTTTTTATATTAATATACATAAAAAATAAACTATTTAAATTCCAAAAAAAATTAGGGTTACCATTAGAATAATATCGATGGTGCCATAGCTTAGAAAAAATTAACTTAAAAAAAGAAAACTATTTAAATAAATGGCATTTTATTAAAATCAATAGACGGGTCAAGCTATTTTCAAAAATAAATGTAGTATAAATTTTGCCGAATACCTAACTATGCGTATATAAATGCTCTTTGCTTACCAGCAGTTTTACGTTACTTATTAATTCTTTCATAGTGGTGCCCGTTACGATAAAATTTGAAACGTCTACAAATATAGTAAATTATCCATTTTTAATAACTTCCGTTTGTCCCATACCCAAGTCTAGCTTCAATTCGTCCGACATAATATACTGTATGTATTATACCATTAAATTTTACCTTTTTCTTTAAGATAGCACTTAACTAGTTTTATTATTGGAGCCGTGTCAAACAGCGCGGTTAGGTCATAGCATAACGCAATTGTGAGTAGATTCATATAGACAGCTTCATTATATAACATATTATATTGACTATTACCATTTCAGTTGATTTGCCAAGGCAAATTGCAAGCAAACATCCAAGTCGTCAGTTTTATAAGTAAGATTATATTTTTTGTACTAACTCTAAAATTCGATTTGCCACTAGTTCTACGATAATTTTGGATATATTGTTTATAACAGTGATGGGTAAGTAATTGTTGAATTGATATTCACTATTTCTTTGGGTATAACAGGTGCAAAAAAACATATTACAAAAATTAATATTAGCGTAGGTACTTTTAAAATGATTGGATATTATAGTTCGCACAAAGCTTATAAAGTGAATAAATAACGTCAATTTTACAGATATTATTGCCACCAGTCAGTTTTTTTTGTATTATTTTTTGTTATGATCTAAATTGTATTACTAATTGACTTTTGTCAGCATCCTCTGTTTTTAAGAATACAATTTATATACCATTAAAGATTTATTTTTGGCGTTGTTTAAAGTCGACACATTTGTAAATTGATAATGTAGATTTGTGTTTGAAAACTAGTTTTGTTTTAGATTTTAATACGTTTTTTTATGAAAAATAATATCTAATACCACGCAAATTAATTGGAGATTTTTTTTAAATATTTGTAGTTATACTGCAGGGACAATGCATCCTTGACATCCGCTATTGTCTTGTCGTTTAAAGATTCCATTTGTTTAATTTTCAATAAAGCTTAGTTTTATTTAGTTTAAAAACTAAGACTTGCAAAATGATCAAACAAATGAACACAAGTCAGTAACGTTACAGACTACAATTGACAAACAAATTTGTAACAATGTAACCAATTTGGAATGCAGTATTTAAGCCTAATCGTGAGTCAATACATCTAGGCAACTTAATTAACAAGCCTAAACTTGTTGTCTGTTAAACTTTTATTCTAGGACAATCTTACTTAATACAATTATTAGCTAATCAATAAACATCGTAAAAATAAATAGTAGGTAATCTGTATACACACACATATTAAATATATTAAATTATGTTGTCCAATAGCACTTATTTCAAAACACTTCTCCAGCAAGTATCGAATCAATATTTTACCACTTGTGCACGTTTTCTAATTTCAAAAAGGTAGCGCTACCGTCATTTGTATGGCTTGTCCTACAGAATAAACTTTGATACACATAACTGGACGAATTGGAAGATTTGATACACTGGCTTGTACATTGGTCATCATTGTTCTGTTGTGCATATTATACTGGATTTTTCTTTATCGAGCGCCGTATCAAGAAGTTTGAGCTTGTTTGTTGGTATTTTTATATTAAGTAACTCTATAGTTGTTAAAAGTTTATCTAATATCACTCGATGTGTGTGTTTTTTTAAGAGTGGTCGCATTATTTAGTGCTGCTTTTTTCAGTAGTGTTGAAGTTGGTAGCATAATATTTGCTTTAGTTTTTCTAAACTGTACGGCCAATTATTGCTACTTATTGCAATAGTAATTATGTGATAAAGTTTGGCTTTCCCTACTTCGTTTAAATATTACCCTTGTAGTGTGGTCACTTGCATATGCAAAGATTTTTGTCAAAATTTAAAAAATTTGCGTAGTTGTATCGGTTAATAAAACATTGTAATTTGTTAAATTTGCTAAACGTTAGCCGTAAAACTAACAAATTAGCAAAAAATTAAATAAAAAATTAATATGATTTTTGTACATGCATAAGCATTATGCTACATTAATTTCTGCTATCTTTATTGTTATTTAAGTTTTATAAATTATTTTGTTACAAATTCAAATCTATTTCTCTCTACTTTTGCTGTTGTTAATAATCTTCTTTACTAAGATTTTTTAATACACTGTGAATATATTTATTACTATTTTTTAGTTTTTATAAAGTTAGTGGTAAAGAAAAATTCCCTTTATTGTAGATTTGTTCAATGCTCTTTAATATTAGATATTTTGCTACAATTTTTATTGCGGTACAATCAACTTGAGTTATATTGTTTGTTAATATTATTAAATTGATCCATCATGGAATTCAATATTGTAATCAATTTCTTATTATCCGTCTTGTTTTTATTCGATACCATAATAATTTTCAATAAACTATTTAATAATATAAATTTAAAAAAATTAAACTGTAATTCTTCTATACTTTTTTCTGGTTTTACTAATTAATAACAATATACTTTTTGCACGCTCTAAATTTACACACCAAATTTATTTTAAAGTGCTTTTTAAATACCGATGGAGAAATTGAGAGACGTATAAATGCATCACTAAAAGTAATTGGAAGTATGTGTATGATTGCAAAAATGAAATATTGTTCAAGAAGGCGGAGATGACAATGTATAAATTTGTGTTAGTACCAACTTTGCTGAGTAGATCTGAAGCATGGGTATGTCAGGAGAAACACAAAAGTAAACTAAATGCGATGGAAATGGGGTATTTGAGAAGTGTATGTGGAAAGACTTGTCTCTACAGACAAGGTTAAACATGGATGGGTAATTAATGAATGTGTTTTGAAAGTAACACTGATAGATCAATACCAACAATGCATTCGTTGGTTTGATCATGTTGAGAGAATGAGTGAGGATTAAGTAATAAAAATATATAATGAAAAATATGTCATGAAAAGTATCTGGATCGAAAGGCAGAGGTAGACATATGGTTGGATATTGTAAAAGAACGTGCATGACTAAATGTAAGAATATTGCTAATGCAAAAGAAATATGTAGGGATAGAAAGATGTGGAGAACAATAATACAAAGTATGTTTTAAAAATTCAAAGTTTGGCTTTTGTACTCTACTGCCAGTCCCAAAAAAATAACAGCATTTATCGCATTATATAGCTGCTGTTGGTGCTTTTTTAGATGTAATTATGAAGCCTAAATGGGTGATTATTTCCTTTTTTTGTAAACAATAAAAGATACCTTACTAACTAACTAGAATAACCAATAAAATTTACAAACAGAAACTATCACAAAGCCAATCTGGCCCTGAATTAAAAAAAAATTAAATAAAAAGTTTAAAATCAATTATTCAATGTCACCTTGCTACAAACGGCAGTAATCAAATGCATTTGATTTTTGCTACTAGCACACTAGCAACGTGGCATTGGATAATAAGTAATTTTGTTCTAAGCTACACTCACCTATTCGTTTTTTTTTTTTAATATTTAAACATTTTGTTTATTTCAATGTGCCAGAATTCTGTTGGCGTTTATTAATTTGCATATACAGTTACTTACTTTTTGATAAAATTTTGTGCAATAACAAAATGTGATTAGTGTAACTACGTTACAAAATAAAGATAACCAAGTATTTTTTTTTTAATTATTTGCTAAATATTGATATTCGAGAAAATTTGCTATTTAAAAAATACTAGTTAATTTTGTTGTATGTATTAAAATTGTTCTAATTTAGACGATTTACGATTTGGAATAAACAAAATTTTATTTCGTACTTTCTTAAAACGTATTTTACTAAACTAATTTATATATTTATTTTAATGAAACCAACATTAAAAATTGATTTGATTTTTTACTTCACCTATAAACAATTTTAATGCAAATGCATATAAAATGCCCTGACATATGAAGGAAAACCATCAAAGTGAATAAGAAAACCACGTTAGTCTGCAGTGTATCATGTGCCTTTAGTCCCATGTGTTCATCGAACCAGAAGACTGCCTAGCTATTTAATAAACGAAAAAAATAGGAAATAACCCAAATCTCGATAAACCGTCCCTTGCCGTTCTTCTATTTTTAACAAACAAACAAAAATTATCAGAATAAATAATTTGTGTATTTTTAGCATATAACTAAAAATAAAATATAGATTATATTTGTTATTTGTCTAGTTATAAAAACAAATACTATAAATACAAATAGAAATTTAGATCTGTTTTTCAATTAGCTGGAGGGGATAATATATTCAGTGCATTCAAACCAGATTTATAAACTTAAATGTTGATAATGCAAAATAAATAACGATTAATAACATGTAGTTTATAATTAATTATTATCATATTATTCAGTGTAGTTATGGCAAAATGCAGCGTTTTTAATGTAAGTCAGTTTTATTTTTCTCTTATGCTGCAACAAAATTTATACTTCCTTTTGTTTGGTTAAAAATTGAGTTCATAAATATTCAAGAAAAAATTTTTAATCCTCGATCAAATCGAAAGGTAATTTATTTATTGGAAATTATTATTGATTTTGTATCAGCTTGGTTTTTTCTTGATTAGTTTAGAAATTCATCAGAGATACTTTATCCTTAAACATTTTAAATATTTTTAACATATAGTAAATAAAACTAAACAAATAAATATTATGTTATAAATAATTATAATTATATATAAACATTACTTTACATATGAACAACAGAAGTCTTAATTATCGGTCTATTTACAATAGTATTACAACTTAAACAAATTCACATAAACTGTTATTTTTAAAATAGTAAAATAATATTATTTTATAAAAAGAAGGTTAAGATAGGTTTACATTATATGATATATATTGTTGGTTAATTTATTTAACGTCGGCTTATTTCTGTCATCTGTTATCTCTGAAATAATCATTGACGCCAGAAGATAAAAACATTTGGAAAATGTTGCTGCTAATTCAGGAATTCCAACCTGAATTATTGGATATTTTTACGTGCACGCAACATACAAGCAGTACACGGCACGCACCGTTTTTTTTTTCTTATCTGAAAGAAGATGTGCTCAATACAACTTTTCTTAACCTGAAAAAGTGGACCCTCTAAGTAAGAACTTCCCGGGCTCAAACCCGAGACCTCAGGCTTAGCAGTCAACACGCTAATCACTGAGCCACTTGGGCGGCTGTAGGATATAAAACTTGTGTGCTATTTTTAAATAAAAGAATAAGTTTATTACATTGCCTGCATCAGAATAAAATTGTATAGAGCTGCAAAAGTTTTTGGAAGGGCAAAATTTATTCCCACATCTCAACGGGAATTTATAAAGAATATTACAAATTTTTATTTCTCAAATGTATATTTAAAATGTTTTTTACTTTAAGGTTTTAAAATAATACAGTTACCGTGAAATTCAATCGACACTGCGATTTCTGCGCCTAAAAATTGAGAAATTAAAAAAAATACAAGAAGTTACAGAACTTCTGGTTTCACAAAAAGGAGTTATGGAATATGCAAAATATTGTTTGCATAAAATTATGCAAGCAAGAGATGTTATTTTTTTTTATTAGTCAAGTGATCTCTCTATATACACAAGATAGTTCAATGGGTACAGAGGTCAAGTGATTTAGATGCTTGAAACTTTTTCTTTGAAGGTACCTGAAAGCATAGGTTTTTACACATTGATCTTAGTCATTGAACCAATTAACCAAAGCCATTAAAAAAATTTAGTAATTTTTAGTGAGAGTACTCAAAAATTTTCAACAATGTCTCCATAAATGAATCCACCATTTGAACGGTCCAACAATTATGAAACCTTTGTGATGACAATATTAACAATTAAATCGGACGTTGTCAGTAAAATTATAATTTAACTAATGTTTATAATAAATAAAAATTATAGTATTTAAGTTTTTTCCATGAAATAATCTTGACAAATACAACTCACGTATTTTAATGATTTGTTCTCCTTTTTTGAGAAAAATTATGTTGCTTTAGAAAACCACACTGGCGCTGGCAAAATTTATCTTTCAAAAACAAACAAATTTAAAATGCGATAATCATCAATACGCTCGTTCTATTACTTATAAAAATTGCATTCTTACATTACAAATTAAATTAATTGTTTATTAAAATATGTAATAAATACACATGTTCTTTGAACTCAATTTTTGTAGAAATTTGATTATTTGTTATTTTCTTTAACGTCCACAGAAATAGATCATTGAAGTTATGAATTAACCACTTCTTTGGACATTACTTGTTTATAATTTATTGAATAACATGTTTTGCTTGTTTTGTTATTCAATACATTATTAACAAAAATTGTCCAAACAAACTGTTCTTTCTTAACCCCAATAAAATGTTAAAATTAAAAAAAAAAATCAATTTTAATAATAGATTTTTTGCATGAATAAAATGTAAATTTATTTAGAACTTATATTGTTTAAATGCACCTTATATGTCACTCACGCGCCAGTTCATTCTATGATTGAGAATAAAACTGATAAAAAATTAATGGTACATTGACTAAGAGCCTGACAAAATGGAATAATGATTATTTGAATTTTAATCAAATCCGTTAAGCATAAAAAACAGATTTCATTTTCTTTGTAATTTGATTTCAAAATTTTTTAAAATTTTTAATTTTACTGAAATTTTTAAATATTTTACAACATTTTGAAATTTTTTTATCTTCATAATTAATTAAACATATGTTTTTCTACAATTCTCTTTTGAAATTTTTTTTTATCTTCATAATTAATTAAACATATGTTTTTCTTCAATTCTCTTTCTGGACTTTATATATAATTATTACTGTTAATTAATATTTTTAGAATTACAATACGGTTTTGAAGATGTTTTAACACATTTCAGTATTTTGTTAATATTTCATAGCAATTTAGATAGATATCAACATTGATTCACAAAATGTTTTTTGATGTAATCACTGATGACAGACTGTAATGTCCATCTTATATCTTCTTCTTCCTGTAGCTCTACAACCCTACGTGGGTTTTGGCTTGTGCCGTACTCTGGACAGAGTGTAGGCGCCCCTCACATATGTTTGTGGTGTGCGATTATAGTTCTACACAAACATATGGGACCTACAATTTAGGTTGTGGAGTCCGAACCACTTACCACTAGAGGGGTTACTAGGAAGATACTTCGCTGGTTTGCCATTGCCTTGCGAAGGAGACGACCGTATATTTTTAACAAATGTAACTCAGTACCGGGAATCGAACCCGGGTTGCCGGCGTAGCATGCTTCGCACCTAGCCACTACGCCACGGCCGCCTCTTTCTTTTGATCAGATTGATTTGATAGGTACTGTGTTTTTATGTGTACTTGATTTAAAATTATATGATCAAATATACTGTTAAATTAATTAAATTATTTCTAAATTAATTTTTTATTTTAAAGCTAAGTTGTTATACAACAATGAAACCAGTATAAATAATGCAATTTTATATTTAAAACAAGAAAGTTATATTTATGGAACACCCTGTATGTAATAATTATTGCAAAGACATCTTATGTTTTTCTTCATCTGAACTAAAAAAGCAACTTTTGTTAACAAATATTTTGAATAAATTTTATAATAAATATAATAAGTATTTTATAATAACGCATTTTTTCTGTTATGTTCTTATTATCTTTGGAACAAAAAAAAAATTAAAAACCTATGTTAGTTACTCTATTCGGAACAAACTGTATACATTGCTAATAATAATGAATGGTTGAATTCATCCCAATATAAAAGTTGACCTTTAAATAATACTTAAATATATATATTATCTAAAATATATACTAATTAAAATAGCAAATCGACATTAAAAAGTTTTTTCTTAAAATACCGATTGTCTTATCATAAAATGATTTTAGCATATACCTAATAAGCAAATTAATTCAACAAAGTAAAAGAAATAAATTTATCTTTATAAGTAGAGTCGTAAATTTATCCGTATATATTTTTGCCGCTTTTCCAGTAAATAGTTTAAATGGTATATTTCTACCTCTAGACGATGACAAATTATACATGGCGTGAATGGGAAACAATCTATTTCTGTTCGAAGACGGTAAAGAATTGGAGACTGTTGGTTACGGCCAATTACCACTCGTATACAACTGTAAAAAATGTTTAGTTAGCGAATATAGGAAACACAAGGATAATCAACTTTTCAGAGAAAAAATACATTATTTATAGTTTATAAAATCTTCTATTTGGGATAACTAACAACAGTTTCAATTACAAATTTTTGTTATGCATAAATTTTCTGTTACAAATTAAATTAATATGAATAATAAAAATATAATAGTATTTAATTATTAATAGTTATTTATATAACATCTTTTATATTAAAACGATTTTTTTTCTTTTGTAAATTTAACCATTTAGATTTATGTTGTTTGTGCAATTAACGGTTTGATTAATATTGTGTAAATAATATCATGGTTGGTTTGAATGAATTCATTATATATCAAAGGAATCGTTTAACAAGAATATTGTGATAAGCTTTGTGATGGTTTTGTTACTTTTATAGCCGATTTGATGCTTTTTTGAAGCCATTATATAATATACATATCTGGTCCAATTCTGGATCTAAATGAAAATAAAAATAATGGGCTAGAACTCTTAAATATTGCTTGTATGCAGGCCAATGTAGTTTTATAAGGTTAATAAAAAAGTAAAAGTGTTGTTAGAAATTATTTAGTTTTCTATTAGTCTAAATTAGAATTAAATTTTATTATGATTAGATACTAGCGCAATTTTACTTCATAACTGCTAATTATAGTGGTGGCAAGTCAATGTAAACTTACAATGGAAGCGTAAGACTTACTTTAAGCACCTGGTAAAAGTATTTTTCTTTTGATATATTGAAATTCTGTTTACTTGTTTAACTTAATAATTAATTTTTATTTTATATTTCTTTTCAGTTTTAGTCTAGTGAAAGTAAATTAAATTGCTGAGTTGGTTATGCGTAGGCGAGTTATGTTTGTGTTAAACTATAATATTCCCTTTGTTCAAATTAAATAAGCAACTTTTGTAAATTAATTTATTAGAAGATAGTGATTCTCATCTCAGCTGTAGTGCATCGACATCGATAGTCACTAAGTAATATAGACATGTAATCGGGAAGTTTGGAGCAACAGTATCTAACCAGATAAAGATTGCACAAAACACCGCAGAAACGTGATGTAATGAAAGACTATGAGCAAATAATCAAAACAGCAATCATTTCTTTTACAAATCACCAAACTACCAAATTCATGAAATCTTTAAAAATATGTGGAATGGTACTACCAATGACTTTTCCAATTTTCTGGAATTTTCTGGTGAATACTTTTGAAAAAAACACCCTGTATATAAAATCATTATTATTTATTAGGAAAAAATACAGAAATCTGTAGGAACGGAACAGATAATAGCATCAGAGACAAGAACCTTGTTGGATGCTAGCTCTCATTGGTCGCTGAAATCACGTTGCTCCCATCGAGAATGGCGGCCTGTCCAAAATTATGTTGCGCGTTTGCCTATATCACTGTGCCCCTCATGTTCCAGATTGTGAGTTAGGTTTGTAAGTTTGTGCGGTTTTGATAGGTGGCATGACATAAAACTTCTATACCAATGGACCAATTGAGTCTAAATTTACATTATATATTATTTTTTACGTTGCAAACGTTAATAGTAAGTCTCGTCACTAACTAACTTCTACGTCAATTGGTCGATTCAATGCATATTTACAAAACAACTTGCGCCACAATGTGCTTTTTTATTGAGCATTAAAATGAAATGAAATTTAGCTTTTTTAGGCGACGCACTGTATTATTTTTACACTGAAATTAGTGATATCAATAGTAACAGTAAAAGCAAATGTAGGTGCAATAGCAATATATTTCTTTACAGCATATATTCGGTAGAGTGACAGAAACTTGGATTGTCTGATGCACATATTCTAATTTGATTAATGAATCAAGTTAGACGAGAGGATTGATCAAATTATATTATCAGAAATACCGAATTCAAAAATTGATCAAGAATATTTGACATTGTTACCACTAATATAATCTATTGTCCATGCGGTACGCTCGATGTGAATTTGCCATGTATGGAAAATATCAAATAGACAAAACATTTCCCGAAAGAATTATTGGCAGCCACTCACCGACATGGATGAATATCACATTATCGTCGTTGATCAACAACAGAATATAGTTAATGGTCATTTACATTGAAAATCAAAAACAGACGATCTTAAGTTGAAATTGATAATAGATGGGTTCTTGTTCTCAACTATTATAAAAAACTTTCATAGCACACATCAATGTTAAATTTTGCAAATCTGTAAAATCGATTAAATATATTTTCAAATACGTTCATAAAAGTAGAGACATAGTAGTTTTTCCATTACGAGATATACATAAAAACAATTATGTAATAAAATGCCAAATGGGCCGGTACTTCCGCTCCAAGAAGCAATTCTATAATTTCCTATACATGACAGTAATCCAGTAGTGATTCGTTAAGTCATACATCTTGAAAACAGACAACGCATCTATTTCTATGTGGAAAATGCTCTGGCAAGAATACCAGCACCACCAAAAACAACATTGATTGAATTTTTTGAATTGAACTAGCAACAAACCAGTACAGATGGATATGCAACAACACTACTGTATAAAATACATCTCGCAAACGAGGTGAAGTTGTTGCTGTCTACCCACAATGGCGCATAAACATTTATTAGAAGCTCTTAATCGGACAGTTAAAATTTTGAGAACAAACAGCCAACTTTTTGGTGAAGGATTTATTTTGTTGTCTGGAGACTTCAGATAAATACTACTCATAATACCACGCTCAATATATACCGATGAAATAAATGCCTGCCTAAAATCATCACCAGTATGACGAAACGTACGGACGTTGAAATTAATACAAACTGGCGTCCATTGTGTATATGTGTATATTGGTAACGGAAAACTTTTCATTGCCCCAATCACTCACTGCACTACTCTGCCCACCGATTTCTACCAAATCACAGCAACAAAATATGCATTAATTAATAGCGTTTTTCCCTCAATTAGAAAAAAATATTGCAATCCCAAATGGTTCAGTAAACGTGCGATATTAGCTGTCAAAGATATTGATGTTGATACTATAAATTTAATTACATGTTGTTAGGTGAAGCATTTACGTCCAATTATAGATACTGTTGTAGATGAAAACGGTGTGGTCAATTATCCAATTAAATTCTTAAATTCACTTGTCGGGCTTACTACCATACTGCCTGATATTAAAAATTGGCTTGCCTATTATCTTGCTTCGCAACATTTATCCACCACGTCGTTGCAATTGTACCAGATAGTAGTGCAAAAGATACTGGGTCATCTTATCTAAGCAAGAATTTTAAATAGTAAATACGAAGGAGAGGTTGACGAGTATACAAAAAATACCTAATACCATTTAAATTTAAATGAATTACAAAATGTAATCAAGAGAAATTAAACAAAATATGGTCATGCATAAGCATCATAAATTTTATAATGTAATTTTAAGATTTAAAATAACGATAAATAAAAAATATCAAGATAATAATAAAAAAATATTTTTACTGATATGGGATAGGGCTAAACAACGTTCGCCGGGTTCCGCTATTGAACTATATAAAATAAAATTACGTTCCTGTATTTTCTTTTTGACGTCAGAGGTAAAGCATTACATTTTGTTTAACGTTTTTTAGATGACACGAATTAGGATTTTTTAAGCATTTTAACACCAACGTTAGATTATTATAGAGTAATTTTCTATATTAAAACTAGTCAAGTGTTTTTTATTACATTTCCGGGGAGAGTTTTTAAAGTACCATCTTTTTACTAACTCGCAATCTGCATTAATATTATTTGATCAATATCACGGTCGTCCAGTTGTGCCCAAATCTCTATATTTTTTTAAATATTATGCAATATTCGTCCTTTTTCAGTTGAAGTGAATTAATTATTATTTTTATTATTAATTATTATTATGCCGCTAGCATGTGAATTTTGTTTGATTTTGATCAAATTTGTTTTTTTTTTTCATTTGAAAGAAATTAAATTTAGTTATTTTAAATTAATCAAGCCGTTATTCTGCAGACAACGATTGTCAACAAATTAAAACTGGAGAACGCATTTTCTCGTCACAATTTATGCAAAGCGTATAATTTGAATTGATTTTTGTAGTATGTGGAATATCCAATATGGCGTATGTCGAATGTTTGAAAGCAAGTAACGTTTCACAGGATCAGACTATCTTCGCCTAACGGTAGTATTTGCCATCCTAAAAGAATTAACGGCGTTCTAGATATTGAAAGCACATTTCTAAAGTAACAAGCCTTAACTTAACACACACAAACCTACATAGAGCACAGCTGAGGTCAATGGCCAGTCGAGTAAAACCCAACAAATAAAATACTACTAATAAAAACTAATCAACTTACCAATTATTAAATATAACGCACTGGTGGTTCGGAAGTCACCTTATAAGCTGTTGGTCCCATCAAAACCCCGCTATGACAAGCCATCGGCTTACTTAGGGGCAATGATGTAAAACATAAACAAACAAAAAATCAGTTTAAACTTATACTTTAAAAACATATGGATTTGTTAACTTTATTGTTTATATGTAAAATATTAGTAAACAAATTATTGCCAAAATAATATATATTATCAACATATTCAATATTATTATTTGCAGAATTTTAACATGTATTTTAAAATAAATACTAAACTTGTATCCTTAACTGAATCTATAGCATTCCTTAATACAAATTAATTTTAAATAATGATTTTATTGTTCCATTTTGCATTAAATATGAATTTATTTTGATTTTTAAAGAAAATTACTAATATTTTCTCACCAACTTAACTAATCTTAACTACAATTTTTGAGTTATGCTTGTCACATACTCACACACACATGCACTCATACATACACAGACATTAAAAAAAACTATCCTGATCCACGTAGGGTGCCTTGTAATGGATAATTCCGTTAAATTCTTTATATCAAAACTTTGAACCACACCAAAACGTGTAAGTGTACTTTTACTAAACGGCAGAAGTAAAACGTTTATTACAATTTTTATAAAAACGTAGCTATTAAGCTCATCCTGTGGACAAAATTATGTTGTATTATACTGGAAAAATAGTTAGGGATTTCTTAAGTCCTAATGTAAATGCATGTTAGGCAAATGGGTTTCGTAGCTTAATCGCACATTGATTTTCACTTAATTCTTAATAGATATTAAGCCCGTCGCCCATCCTATGGACGAGATGTTCAATATTAATATTTAACATAAAGAAGTCTTTTCCAGGTTCACTACCTTTCTTTTAAGATACTTGCCATGTTTCTGGAACCTATGATTTAAGAAAAGTTCAATGGCGTACCGATAGAATAAAGATTTTATTATATAATTATTAATTTAATTACGGGAATCAAACCCGGATCCTCTAGCACGCACTAGGATTAACTTATCAAATTTGATTTGCTATATATTAATGTTGCTCTATTTCAATTTCATTAATCAATTTTACGTCGTTTCACGCTTTTGCTTGGGCCACACAGCGGAAGTAAAACTTTTAAAACAATTTTACTATCTCTTACCTCTCTTTGTATCAAATTTTAAGTTAAATGTATTTGATGCCTCATAAAAAGCAGAAAAGATGTAAAATCGATAAGTGGAATTGAGATAGATTGAGAATTTTAGAGCTACGCTAAATTTGGAAAGTTTTACTTTCCTTGGCTTTTATATAATATAAATTTATTACGGTTTTGTAAGTACGACAATACTTATAAAATTCAAAAAACGGCGGAGTGTGCTAAGGATTTTATACTAAACATTTCAAAATCCAAGGTAAAATTGTAAATATTGTAAAAAACTAGAATACATCTTGATCAAAAATGAAAAATTCAATCAATTAAAAAAAATTATTAAAAAAAATTGAAGTATTTATTTGTATTACTTTTGTAGATGAAGAACAAAGTCTATATGTTTATCATGATATTTTATCCACAGAAAATTGAATCTTTTATATTAGATAATACAGAATAATATTTAATTACAAAATAAGTTAACTTACTATTTTAATATTACAAATATATACCTGATGACCGAAGCTATACAGATAACTGTTTTATTTTGTTGTTTATGAAACTAATTAAATGAAATTTATACGAATGTAATTAGTTGTGATATTTGTGAGGTTACCCCAAAAGCGATGCTATGTTGCAAATTTAAAAAAACCATCATACTTTTATTTAGTTATTTCGAATTAATTTGATAATTTAAACAAAAAAAACGTATTGATCGTCAAAAAATGTTATTATAGTGGTCATGAATCATAAATAAACAAACGTTTTATTAAATGCCACAAATACAAATAAAACGATAAAATGTCAAATAAATATTTCTGCACTTTTATTGTACAGTATATTCTGCATATTATTATCAATTACATATTTTATCATTCAATTTATTGTAGATGGGTTTGTAACAGTAATATAATTTTTGCCTAAAATCGCATTTAAAATGCACTATCAAAAAAGCTATTATTAAGTAATAATTTATATCATCACAAAAACAATTATAGTAATGCACATATGATTAATTATTAATGTACATATGATTAATTATTATTGCAAATAATAAATGTAAGTTTTTATTCCAGCATAGTTTATGCTACGAAGGATTCTGTGTGTAAAAAACTTAAAAATAATGTCACATATTTAATTTATTTATGGTATGGGTGTATTGTATTTGTTTAACATTTAAATAATGGACTGTTTGAGATATCCACAATAAAGCGAACAAATTAACATACATAATTAATAAGCTTTATATACATTACAAACTATGAATATTTAAATAAATATGGTTCCATTTACAACGTAAATAATTAATAAGCATGCTCGCGTTAATTTTTAAACAAATTCCAATTAATGATTTATTTCATCAAATTTTATATTAATAATAATTTTCACTGTGGCACAGCGGAATGAACTACAGATTTATTGTTTCTCTTTTCTAAAATATAGATAACAAATTAAAAATTAATTTATTGTAATAAAATATTGGCAGATGCTACCAAAACTACAGAACCTACCTGAAGCAGATATAAAGTAGGTAGAATTCACTATGTTTTAAAAAGGCTTGCAGCAGTTAGTCACGAAAACTGTAGAACAAAAGACGAAATTTTGCCCCAGCGACAACAGATAAAATTGGGAGTGGTGGAAAAGAAAGTTCAAAAGAAAGAATGTCCCGATAAAGCACAGAGTTTGTAACAATACTTATTGTATAAGATCCGGTATTAGATTATATGGTAGATAATATAGCCGATGATAAATGATGATTAACATATTTGGATTATTTTATATATATATATATATATAA
>JARJEC010110766.1:0-18448 GCA_030264575.1 Tachinus sp. AB-2021
CGTAAAATAGACGTGCTGGTATTTTTTCAATAAACTTGTATAAATACTGGAATGACTAGTCAGCTGGCAATGGGATAATTGGTTTTTTGTTATTTAAAAATTACATTTATTTTAGCGTACGTTTTGGAGTTCTTAGTTCTTTGTCAGCGCTGGCAAGCAGAAGAACTCCGATATGTACGTTAAAATAAATGTAATTTTTTTAAATAACAAACAACCGATTAGTCTATTGTCGGCTCACTACCCATTCCAATATCTAGAAGGATGTTATTTTTTGTCATAGTTTACGTCATTATGACCTAGAACATGACGTAAATATGATGACAAAATGACGAAATTGTGTCAGGGACCAGAGACGTCATTAAGAAACGCGAAATTTACGTAATTTATTGACGTCAGTTATTGACGTAAAATAGACGTGCTGGTATTTTTTCAATAAACTTGTATAAATACTGGAATGACTAGTCAGCTGGCAGTAGGATAATTGGTTTTTTGATATTAAAAAAATTACATTTATTTTAGCATACGTTTCGGAGTTTTTAGTTCTTTGTCAGCGCTGGCAGGCAGAAGAACTCCGATATGTACGTTAAAATAAATGTAATTTTTTAAATAACAAACAACCGATTATCCTATTGTCGGCTCACTACCCATTCCAATATCTAGAACGACGATATTTTTGGTCATAGTTTACGCCATTATGTAGGACATTTGTTCGTCATTTAGTCGTCATATTTACGTCTTGTTTTAGGCAAACATGACGTAAATATGACGACAAAATGACGAAAATATATCAGTTACCAGAGACGCGAAATTGACGTAACTATGAAGTGAGCCATTGATGTAAAATGAACGTGCTGGTATTTTTTCAATTTTTTACAATGATTATTTTTATGTATATTAATCAATTTACAATTTCAATATTTTACATTGTGACTTATTTCGCTGCTGCATAATGATAAAAATTCAGGCCGACATCTTTTTCTTTTAACTAATTTCACTTAAGACTTTCACGAATATCCGAAGTTATTTCATCTTAACTTAATTTTTCGGCTAAGGATAACAATAGCAATATTGCTATTATCACCATCCTCAAACTCAACGCCATACCCAACAAGTAAGGTTAGATTCGTAAAACGTGTGGATTGTTATTGTGTAGTAGCGTGTGCATAAGATTGTAACGTCTATTTGACGTTATTTATTGGTCATATGGCGTTATATTTACGAATATCACAAAAAAATGAAGTGATTCTGCTGGCTAGGCAGTAGTTAGCCAAAAAATTAAGTTAGTTGAGATGAGATATCTTCGGATATTCAGCCCCAGTCTCTAATAGAATTACTTAGAAGAAAATATTGGCCTGGATGGAATAGAATAAGCATTATACAGCATCAAAATAAGTGACAATACTAAAAAATGCAAACGCCATCTAATAAAGTGTTTTAATTAATGACCATTAATTATAAACACTTTATTGATTTAAAGGTTTAATAAAAGTTTATTAAAAAGATACTAGCACGTCTATTTTACGTCATTATGTTACGTCACGGTCTCTGACATATATTTATCTTTTTGTTGTCAAATTTACGTAATGTTTTAAGTCATAATAACGTAAACTATGACAAAAAATGACATGAATATATGACGTATCTTTGCTGACTGAAAAGTTTTTTGATTTTAATCTTTTTCAAATTGACTTATACTTTTGACAAGATTTGATTGATTTGCAAAAAAAAAACAACTAACTTGACGAGATTTGAATCAAATAAAATTTGATTTAAATCAAGTAAGTTATGTACCTACACTTTTTACATATGATTTTTTATTATTATTTATTTTTAACTTAACCTCAGGCGCAAAAAGTTAGGTTTTAATGTAAGAGTTGTACCGGTCTATTTAGTAAATTCTGTCATTATTCTGGTCCGGTGGCATAGCTGATTTTATTAGGGATTTAAAAATGCAGGTGTACGCAAGCAACATTTCAAGGTTAATATTTAATGTTGAGGCTGCCATCGTTGGAAGAGGCTTCTTCTATCCTCCGTTTTAAGCAAGTTAAAGTAATTCCGGCATCGAAGGCTGCCATCTATAATCAAGAATAAAGGTATGCCGATGCTTTCGGGTTTTATTATGCGCAGAAAGTGGGTTGGCCGGATTTTTTTAAATATTAGTAAAGTGACTACGGCCGCTAGATCCGTGCTCCATCCCCGGACGCGCTTAGGAGACAGTAATTTGAAATGACAATAATTTTCAAAAATTTCTTCAAGTAACGCTGAACTAATCTGAAAATGAATTTAAATAAATTTGTAAATCTTACAGGATTTTTAAAATGTAACTATCGAGTTTTATGATATTTTCTATTTTTATATTCTTCTTTCGCAAATTTAATAAACCAATTTTAAACTTGAAATACATATAGTGACGCCTGCAAAAGCGTAGAGGAGCAATAGAAGAACGTGCAAACCATTCGTCGTCGGCAGCTATTACTTGTTGAAATTTTAAACCATATAATTTTGTCTCGTTCAACAGGCAATATTACACAGCTGGACAATGTTTACGGCAATAGGTAAAAATCAAGAACCAATAGCTGGCGCTTTTAAGATGTTCAATTGGGAAAAACAAAACCCACGTGATCAGTGTCAATTAGTGTGAAGTGATCTGTAAGTTGGTTTAGAAAATAAAATTCTCAACTTTTATACCAAAACGTTCAACAAAACACATCTCTCGTCACTGGTAAATATGTTTTAGGTTAGTTTTCTGACATATCACGTGGGTTTTGCTTTTCCCATTTCAAAATTTACCACCAGAGGTAAGTCATTTTGCTGATTTTCCCCTATTACAAAATATTGCTGGCACCTAAACAATAGAAAAAATGTACATTATAACGGATGGTATGCATTGGACGGAATGTATCGTTTACACAGGCTTTTACTGCGTGTTGTTCACGTGCTAACTATTTCTGTTCGTTTGCTCGATTTAGCTAATTTTTTTTATAATTGTAATGCCTTATTAAAATCCGCATTTAGCCACCACAACTAATTTATCTGTTCTATTTAATTTAGTAGTTTAACAAAATACAGGTGTTAAACATGAGAGTAAAATATTTAAGTAAGTAGTTGTTGCTTTTCAAACATTTATTACATTATGTACAAACAAAGAAAGCTTTTAGCAAAAACAAAATACAAAGTTACATAATGTGTTTGAAATAGATGGATAGCACATCCTTTCATTTCCAAGCAGACGTGACATCTTAGTTTGAAAAATCTTTGAACTCTTCTAAAAGTCCCTCATTGGTACGTATTTGTTGATATTTTTTATTAATTTGTAGTAGCAGTACCTGAAGGTTATTTACATGAGTACCATTGATAAATGTTTTCAAATATCTTAAAAAAAAAGAAATCTAGATGGTTTTAAATCAGGAGATCTTGCAAGCTATAAAGTTTGTTGTAAATGTTCAATGGCAACTAAAAAACGAGTTGGTGCACCATCATCCATAAGAATATCATAAAATAAATCATAAATTGTGTTCTTTACAAAGTTTAGTTGCCCGATAATCGGTTTGGTAAAACATCAAGACCTAGAAACATGTCTCCTACAATACCCATCTAAATATTTAATAAAAAGCTTGTCCAATGTCCAAAATGTATTAGAGAGTGGAGATTTTTGTTGGCCAAATATGCGTATTGTTAAGTTTGTGTGAACCCGCTTCATTCGGAAAAAAGAATATTATCATAAAACGATTTTCTGTACCATCATTGCTTAGAAACCAGCAACAAAAAACTTAACGTGATTGATAATCAAGTGGATTTAAAACCTGCTTTTGTTATACGTGGTACGGATAAAGTACAGATAATTTTTTTTGTAGCGGAACACTAATTTCTGTCTCAGCTGATATTCTCCGCACTCTTATCTCTAGATTATGCTCTTTAGTGCAAAAATTTCTTCTCTGCACTGTTTGCCCAATAATCCAGTATCACGCAATCTTTGGTGAATTTTTCCAAATGTACTAAAAAAATCTAGTTATTTGAATAATACAAAAAGTTCTTATAATGGTATGGTCTAATCATTGTATTATATAAAACTGGGCGCTCTCTCTACTTTCAAAACGGTTGGCGTGTTAGAAAGAGCAAGCAGTGCACGATGCAAATCCTTTTCAGTTTTACTCTTTAAATCAAATGTGCCGCACTCGTACCATTTTTATTTTACGTTGTTTATTAAAAAAGTAGTAGTGCTGCGCGCTACCGTTTGACACTCTGCGTCAGAATGAGAAGTTGACGCATCGTGCACAGGCATCTCCGTCTAACACTGAAGTTCGTTATTTTTGCCAGCTTTACGATATCATTTCAGTTAGATATAATTCAGTGGATCTTCCTTTTTGAAATAAAATATATGGTAATTTTCCTACAATTTTTAATTTACATACAGATTCAATTGTTTAACTCCAATTAAAAACCAATTTAAACCAAACCACAGCACAATATGTCAAATATCACTTACAATTGTAAAAAATATTCCCTTTCAAGTACGAAGCATAACTTTATAGGAACTTTTTGTGTTAGAATCAAACAAGGAATCTCTCCGTGTAATATCTCCTCGACACTTATTTATACCCTGTATATTTTTGTAGAGATCAATACTTGTTCTTTCACGTAAAATGGTTGAAATGCACAAAAATGCAAATTAATTCTGTGATGATCTGTATTGTTTTTAATGGGTACAGTACAATACCATTCTTTCTAAACAATTTTTTAACTAACTTTTTTAGTCAGAATTAAGGAAAATTAAGTTTATATTTTATACAGCTATGTTTGTCCATATGCTGAACAAATCATTTCCATGAGACTACGTGATTTTCATCTACACAATTATATCGTTTTAAACTCAATTTAGAATATCTACTCGAAATAGTAAAAATGTTATTTAGATCGTTTTCCCCTGTACTCTTCAAATGCATTTAACTTGGATTAATTTGCAACATAATTTTTATTTAATTATTTATTAAATCTGTGCCTTTTCTATTGATCATGACTCTATATTCTATATCTAATTAAAAACAACATTATTACAGCCCCATTTCTAAATATTTTAAATTTACAAAAATACATTTCCGGAAATTTTATATCCGATAATTCATTTTCATCAAATTAAAAAGTTTACGTATTAGGGCACTTAAATTTGTAAGGTATCAGTTATCAGGTAGTACAATAGGTAAAAACAAGATAAGAATTTTATAGTTTGAATTTAAACAATTTTTATGTTTCGCAATCTATCTGTTAAAATGTTAAACATCTAATAAAAATTAATGATTAGTCAATAGCACAGAACATCTCCTTAATGGTCAGTAGCCTGCTAAAGATAAAAAGTAAAAAATAAAACGGGAATTCTATAAAAGAAAATTGATTCAATTAAGCGACATCTGTAAAGTCATTTATAAAATATGTCATGTGTAAGCGTTTCCATCTACATCTGAAAAGACGTAGTAAACTCCGCTAGATTTCTCATCAATACAAAATAACGTCGCGTTATATTAAATTATTTTAAACATAGATGCCTCTACCTTGAACATTTATCAATAAAATGAAATTCTGACGTCGCAGACGTATATGACGTCATTAATATCGATTCCTTTATCGGATTACTAAATTAGACACAACTTTTCATTAATGCCTTTAGATAAACGAATCGCATTCTTTTTTTTTCAATACATTTTTAACAGTTCATGAACTTCAAACGGACGCATTTTATTTTTAGTTGGTTGGGACACTGCGTAGTAAGCTTTGCGGAAAAATTATTGGAACATGATCGCTTTAATAAATTGTAATTCGATACTTTGTGTATGTCTCTGCATAATTTACAAATCAAGGACAATTTAAATATAAAATTAAATAAAAACTGGTTGCTACTAGAATTATAAGTGTTAAAATGCATATCTATGCAGCATCACATTGACCCCTCGAGCCCAACCTTTTTTTTGAATTGAAGACAATGCCAACAATGATATCGTTTGAATAGGTGCCGATACTTTATTGAAGTCTGATTGAATTGGAATTTATAGAAAATTATCACGCAAATTTCTCATTATATAATAGTTTCAGTTTATTTTTCGTCTTATTGCTACTCTTGCGAAACACTATGCTTGTATGCATTTTGTTAATAATTTCATTGTTGTACAAGCAAATAAGAACTGAAACAAAGCAACAAACCAGAACCGCAAAATAAACAAAAATAATTCTGTGCAGAATTAACTGTGTCGGATTAAATAAATGCATATTTTTATTAGTTTGTATTTTTCTCGCATTTTTTGCAAAAAATTAAAAAAAAAACCGTTTTTAACTATTTTTGTATAAAATTAAATTATGAAAAATTGTATGAAATATTTTTCTAGAATGTCAATAAAAAATAAATAGAAACATGTAATTTACATTTTGCAACAAATTAAATATACAAATACAATTATTTGAAAATCGAGTGAAGTCACAGGGTTCGCGTTTTATACGGCAGGGGCGCATAACTCGCAAATTTTTATTGCAGCATGATTAATAGGCAACCAAATATGCACTTGTGGTAGTACATAAAAATTAAAATCCCCTAGATGGGGTTTTTCATAGGTTGAAGAAACAAAAAATAATTATTATTTGCAAATATTTATTATGAAACAATTGTATTAGCGAAAAGTAAAATTACTACAATATATATATAATAAAAATTGAAATTTTAATTAAAATAACCCGCAAGTATTTAACTCATACATACATACAAATATCAATATATCACAAACGTTTATGGAAAAATCTATATAATGCTTACTTCATGTGTTTAATATTGAATTTGACACACCTGTAGAAACATAAACATTGTAAAATTACTACATTTTTCATCGTCATTTAATTATTTACAGCTTTTCAGTGAAGCATTCTTATTAAAATATAATAATAAATGCAGGATTTGAAATAAACTACTATGTTTTTTATCACAATTTATTTAGTGTATATATAAATTGTGATAAAAACATAGTAGTTTATTTCAAATCCTGCATTATGAATTATCGCTTAGTAACGGTCGATTCTATCAATTTTCTTTTAATAATAAATAGCTAAAATTATTATTTGTTTGCCCTAAAAGCTGGACCTTAAATGAAGATAAAAAAATCTAATAATTTTACAATGTTTATGTTTTTACAGGTGTGTTAAATTCAATATTGTCTGTTTATGTGGTATTAATACCTGTTAAACAGGTATTAATACCGAAAACAGTATTAAATTATCTTTATCAGTTTTTGAGAAAAGCTGGACGCAAGATTTAAGTAACAATTTTCCCCTCTTAACATTTCTAAATCTTTGATTTTTATTTTAGTTTAATTGAATTTTATTCTTATATATAATTAAACAAAATATCATACCGGACGCTTCATTTAGATTAATTTAAAAGATTTAAGTAGGAGCCATAGAAGTCGCGATACGTTCTTTTTTAATAAAGAATAATTGGAGAAATTATTATTTTGAACATTTAATTTTAACATTTTTACATAATTAAACAATATAAAAAAAATAATTAAACAATATTTTAAAAATGGCATAAGTACGAGCCAGTTTATTATGATCAATTTAAAAAAATCTCATAATCGTTCGAGGTACTTAAAAATTTGAATTCAAAGGTCAAGATAATTTTTTTTGAAAAAATAAACACTAATTAAACAAAATTTTATTTCAATCATGTCAATTAAAAAATATTATTTGTGTTGGGATACTCAATAATGAATTTTGAATAATTAAACAACAATTAAATAAAATTTCATACCAGCCAGTTTATTATAATCAATTTATAAAATTTGATGTGTTCTCAACATACTTAATTTTTTTCAATAACTAAACAATAATTAAATCAAGTTTTATACAAGACACTTTATTTTAAATAATGTAAAAGGTTTGAGTACCTTCTAGTAAATTTGGTTTTATAAAATTTTTTAAATTTATTTTAGAAATAAAAATAACATGTTTTTTTCAACTTTTTCTTAATTAGCTACTTGGCTTATTGTATGTTAAAGTTTCATTTATTCATTGTTTATTTTGTCATTTTTTAATTACACTTTGTTTTTGTTTACTTCTCGACAAAACGATTTAGTTTGGTTTATTTTTATTATTTTATTTAATTAGTTATTTGTAATATTATATTTATTTATACATTTCGTTTATTCTTAATATATGCTTAATTTATTTCTTCTTCATTTTGTTTGTTACGAATAACAAACAAATTAAAGAATTTGTTATTTTTGTTAAATTTGTTTGCAAATTCTATTTATTAATTGTCATAACACTGTTAATTATAAAATATTAGATATTGCTAACTTGGGCATTATATATAATAATTTAATAAAGTCAAAACATAAAACGTAATAACTTAACGAACTTAAACTGATTATTGTGATGTTGATGGGGGTGTTTTCACGGATTATCTACCAATCTTTTACAATTAATTATTAATTTTTCACTAATTTGATTAACAATTAAATAAAAAATAAATATAATAGGAATAATTTATGTAATAATTATAACAATGTCACTACGCTCATATCTATATCTATTTATTTTTCTAGTTTTTAGTTTCTATTTCCATTTATTTGTATCCTCAAAATAAAACATATACTATTCGTAATATTTATATTCAAATTCAACCATTCCAGTCTTGTTGCGTTTACATTCTAATCACAATTATTTATAATTACCATAATTTATATATTTGAATCAACGTATTATGATTGTTCCTTCAATGTTTTTGTTAATTGTGATATTTGAAAATTACTGTGAGTCATTACTAGCCAAAATTTTACAAATTTTAAATTTTAAATAAAATTATTTTCAAACAATTTTAATTATACACTAATTGATAACATTTTAAAGTCATTAATCATTACTATTATTTTAATTCTATTAATTATTGTACAATACTTTCTTTCTAATTAATTAACTTTGTCTACCGTTATCCCTTGTAATTTCTATTTACTTTCCATTATAGCGCTGAGGAAGAGAGAAGTTTCTCTCAAAACGTTCGCTATCTTATCGATGTCACATTAAATCCATTAAATAATTAAACTGTTCAATTAAGCCAGTTATTCACCCTTCTGCAGTAAATTTGTTTCTCTTTTTTTGTTACTTGTTTTTTCTTTAATTATATTGTATAGTTTTTGTGTTATTTTTTTGTGTATTCCTAACCAATTTTACTAAAATTAATATTATGTTTAAATTCCCATTTGTTTATTAACATATTTAATTTAGTTGTCCGTTATTATGTGATAATCTACTATTATAAATAAAATAAAACAATTTGCTATGCTTTTTATCACAATTTATTTTTTGAGTTCATTACTAGTTTCGGCTCTACTAGCGCTTTCTACAGATGATACAAGTTATATTAACTTTTTATCGTTATTTGTTTAATAAAGAATTGTTGATTGGTTTCTTTATTATAAATTTGTTTTTATTTATTTTTAATTATTTACAATGCATTTAAACCAATAGGTTAAAGTGTGCATTAATTGTGTTTATAAAAATATTGAAAATTTCATAATATTATGTGGTATCAATCGTACAATTTTCGTCAGGAGGCGATAGGTTTTATACCTTTATATAATAGGTTTTCTTTGAAAAAACATAGCCTTCCCAAGGAGATGTCTCAAAGAAACGCTGTTTATTTGTCGTTTCATTTTATTAATTTTGTATAATTCGGTTTTTTTTTCTTAATTTAATTTAATTAGTTTTGATTTTTTTTTTACTTTATATATTTGTTACTTTTTCTTTTAGTTTTCTTTTTTTTAATTATTTTTTAATATTTTGTTTGGTTTGTTTAATATTGTTCACTTTTGTTTATTTTAATTTTTGTTGTCTATATTTTTGATCTAGTCCTTCTGTTAATATTGTTTATTGTTATATGTTATCATAATAAGTTAATTATTTAACATAAAGTAAATAAATGTACTGAAGTTATTATGTGTGGGTGCATTTTCTTTAACGATGTGTGCATGTATAATGTACATTATTAGATAGTATTTCCTGGCAGGACTAGCACGAAACATAAATATGTACCGGCATCGGCATTCAGAAACCTTGGAGGACTGCCAGGACAGTCGATATCTACGATACAATCTAGTGACCCAAAGGCACTCTGGCCAATATCATTATTCTTATTTTACCGTAGAAATATATGTGCTTGTTTAAATCATTTGATCAAAACTGGTTCATTTACTATAAATATTATAGTACGTCGAGATTTTTCATGAATATTTTATAGCAAATTAAAAATAATATAAAAAATACATCTTTTTTGCTGATTTGTTTATTTTAATAGCATTGTATTTGGTCAATTTATTTTTATTAATTTGTAATTTTTTAATTATTTTTATTTCAATTTAATCCAATTTCAATCACAATGGAGCAGTTTGGACCCCACAATACGGTGCAACAAAAATATCAGTGGACATGCTTCAACGTACCCACCCCACTCATTTCATTTCCCAGTTTGGAGATAATGCATCAACCTCCGCGTTTTCTAGACATCAGCATGTGCAATTTATTACTATGTAAACATTTATTCCATTAATAATTACAATATTCTAATTTCCTCTGAAGGTAGTTTAAATCTTCCTTATATGGACAAACCCCGTATATTAGAAGAAGAAGCGATTATATCGTAAGACCCAATTGATTGATCAGCAAACATTGGAAAGTGTAGAAGCACTTTAAAGGCAGAGTGCATAAATGAAGACGATCTACAGACATTATTTTACAAACATAACTTAAATGCAGGGCGGTGCGGTCGATTTTATCAGTGTGATGCAAGGTCAGGAAATGCCGCCCCTAAGGCTCCTTTCACACAATTTTGTTTGCGCCCAGCGGCTATCGCTATATCAATTATACAGGTCCTCGAGCTAAGGGGTTTCCATATATGTAAGGATAAAAGCTATTTATACACATACTTTATTTTTGTTTCTTCTTAAAAAAGGATGTCTATAAATTTTGATCAGAGTTTGCTACCTAGTATTCCAGATTATTTATTTTTGTGACTTGCCCAACCGCCCTGCCATTTATTAATCAAGATTTGGACATTCAATTTTTGTAAAGTTGAATTTGTAGAAACTTTGGTGTGTTTAATGTCTAATGTCTAATTTATTGATTACACAATAGCTAGGCGAGTAGGCGGGTTGATATAGCATCAACTATTGATTCAGATTATATATCTATGGTCTCAACTGCTGGTCTAGATTATTTATGTTTGTGACCCGCCCACCCGCCCAGCTATTTATTTCCCCAATCTTTTTTATTTAAATTTGTAGAAACGTCTCTAGTAGGTATAATGTCCATCTTTTATTACATGCTAGCTGGGCGGACCACTTTGGTATTAACTAATGGTTCAAATTATTTATTTTTATGAACCGTGCACTTATTTATTAATCTAGAAATTGTACATTAAACCCCTTTCTTTTGTAATTAAATTAGTATGGGTGTAATGTCTGATTTTTTAATTATATGAGCGAATTATTATGGTATCTACTACTGGTCCAAATTATTTATTTTTGTAACCCGCCCACCCGCAGAGAGATTAAATATCAACAAAGAGACAAAACTCGCATTGGAACAACAAACCTGATCGTGTTAAAGGAGTCTTAGACACAAACAACGTTCTTTAATGCAGGAATTAATTGATTTAAATTAAAAAAATATATCACAAAATTTTGCACCAACTCGATCTGCTTTCCATAGGTAATTTATTTATAGCCGAAAGGCGTAAAATCGGAAAAGCCAAAAATTAACATTTACGATTTTTCTTTTTGCCGCCCTAAAATATATATCAGTGATCTGATGCAATTTTTACTATAATTAATCAAATATTTTTTCAAAAAATGCATATTTTGCAATATTCTCCCTATTTTCTATTTCATATATTTATTGATGTTTATCATTTTTCACATATATTTAGCAATTCCAATTTAATGACATTATGCTATAAAATATTATACATATTTGTATGTTTTGGAAAAAATAGTACTTTTTTGAAAACGGGTTTGACGACATTTCTAGAAAATTTGCAAAAGCTTTACATATTTTACCAACATATTCAGATATATCAAAACAATTTGTAAATATTTTCTGATAGGACAGTATTTTGCAAAGAACTTAGGACTTTTCTTTTTATTTCTGAATATAACGTTTACGTCCGATTGCTTATTAGTATAATCCAAAGGTGGACAACCCAAATGGTTTGGTCGACGACAAAAAATTACCGAGATTAGGCGGTCTACACATGTAAAAAGAAACAAAGAATTAAAAATGTAAATACATTATAGATATGAATAGAGTTAGGATTAATATGCGTTATGATTTTTACCAATATTATTTGCATTTTGCAAAAATAGGTCGGTTGAAACTGCAGCTTGTGAATTACTTAAATTTGTTATTTGCGAGACAGATTAAAAGAAATAAGAAAGTTGCATAGTCTTGGTTTTAAAGGTCCTATATATAATTTTATTATTTCTTATCTTACGGGTAAAAAAATGTATGTAAAATTAACTTCATATCTGATTTTTTTTTTGCTTTTGTTGTTGTTCATAAACGACTTACCTGAATTTATAATAGAAGGGTTAGTTTTGATGTTTGTCAATGACACCGCTGTGATAATATCTGCGGAAACTTTGAAAGCATTATTTATAAAAATTAAAATTGTTATATCTCAATTTAACGCTTGGTGTTTAAAGAATAAACTAATAGTAAATCATTCCAAAAGAGTCTGTGTGTTTTTTCGAAGCGTAGATCTCTCCCGGAAGACTTTGTTATTGAAGTGAATGACATTGTGTATGAAATAAATAAATATTGGACGGACAATATAAATAGTGTTGAAGACAAGTTAAATCGATCTTTTTTTTGAAATAATGCAACTAAAGCAATTTTTATCATCGGATGCTTTGATGAACATGCATTATGGTCTTGTGTATTCACATATGTCGTATATGATTTTATTATGGGGTCGCTTAATTGAATCACAATCAATTTTCGTATTGCAAAAGAGAATTATTGGACTAATTTACTAATAAAAAATAATTTACGTTATAGGGATTCATGTAAGGACGTTTTTATTGGGAACAAAATTTTGACGCTACCATCAATATATGTTTACAAGACTCTCTGCTACGTAAAATCAAATCCTACAGATTTTAGACACTTTATCAACACCACAACTATACTACACGGCTTGGATCATCGTTGACAGTAAATTTACAAAAAACCCAACTATTTCAGAAATCTTATTTTAATACCGGCATTGTATTGTTTAATAAACTGAAAGTTGAAACCTGATCTTTATGTTATTCTAAATTTAAATCATCAGTTAAAAACTATCTGTTGTCAACGCATGTTACAGCATCGAAGAACTTTTACATGCCCCTATGTTAGATATATAGTTAATGTTATTAGATTTTTAAGATATATACAGTGTATTTTATAATATTTGTAGTTGTATTGTTCTTTGAGTTTTCATATCCAAATGTATTTTGCTTTCATGATTAAATCTATAACTATCTATCAATCTATGCATATCAATTTGTTGAAGTTGAATGTATATCTCCACGAATCATAAGAAAGTAATGCGCAACTTTCTTATTTTTTCTTAATTTGCTTATTTTAGGGTTTAAGCATATTTTAGTTTTTATGCATATTTAGTGCATATTTTAATGATTTTATATGTTTTTTCTTAATTTTATTGCATATTAGATGCTTATTTTAAGTATTTTTGCTTATTTTGTCATTTTTGTGCATATTTGATGTTTATTTTAAGAAATTTCTGATTTCATAAATGCTCTTCTGGTAGATTCGTTGTAGATTATCCACAACTTTAAATCAAACGCATTTCACGTAGATATTGCAAATGTTGTAAATAAAAAATAAGCAAAGTTTTTTTAAAAAATGATTTTTGATATTGGAAAAAATTGTTAATATTATAAATGGAAAGACATCAGATAAAATCATCAATATTGATGAATCATTAATACCAAAGTTAAAATATGCACCAATAACATCTGTAGATGTTAAGAAGCTTTTCGGCATATAAGAAGTTAGTGAGTGACCGATGAAGGTCCCTTTTAGTTTAAAATTTGGAAAAACCTCTTTTGTTGTGTTTATTATTATATTAATAGTTAATATTTTTTACTTTATTATTTATGGAAAATAAAAATGTTTATGCTTAATTTATTGCTTATTTTGCTGTTTTTAAAGCTTATTTATGCGCATATTTTGCAGTCTTTACGCATATAAGGCCCAGCTCTAGTTATAAATGTACCAATATTGGGATCTCTTTTTTGTAGCATTAAAGGTCAAACAGATATTGGTACATTAAATTAGATTTGGACGTAAAAAGATAATCTTATTATAATTATATTTTGTTGTTGTTTTTTTATAGTTTAAAATATTATTTATTAAAAAGTATAGAAACAAATAGATATAGATGTAGAAATATTGAAAGCTTGATTGGGCCGCAAAAATCTTTAATTGGTTTCGTCATGCCTGTTATAAACAATTAATGTCTCTATATATTTGATGAATAAGTAAATACATTTGTTTGCACAATTATAAAATTCTTAATTGTATTTTAAGATTTACTAATTAATTTTAATAACTATCAAACAATACAATGTCGGTCGGTTTTCCGACATTAAAATTCTTTGGAAGCTAATTACACATCTTGTTTAAAGTTCTACGACTGCAACTTGTAATTTAGCTGCTTTTTTGTCTGGAAAACGCTACTGTTATTTATAGAGAAATTTTCACCATGCGAAACTTAAATTGAAACAAAAGTAGGTCACGCCGTTTCGATTAGTTGTATGCGCCAATGCAAGTCCTGAAAATCCCTGACCTATCTTAACAAAAAACATGTTTGGAGTTTCACGCTTCGCTCTGAATGAATAATGTGAATAGAAATAGTTACATTGTGCAACATACTAAGAATTATTGAAGTAACTTAATATCATATAATATTATTAAAGAGAAATGAAAAGAATAAGAAGTGGGTCAAAGTTCTTTATGTTTGAAGCTTGCGCTAAATTTAAAGTAGGGGTGGATCTGATAAGAATTAGATAGTTAATATATGTATTTGGATGATTGACGCAATTTATTATTTTTCTCTATTTTACAATTTATGATTTGTATTTTGTATTTTTTGTTCCCTTCTACTGAAAAAGAACACATGTCTCGTTCGAAACGTGTACATGTGTAATTAAAATATATTACATAATATTACCATTCCATTATTATTTCTAAAAGTATAATATATTTTTAGCAAAATTTAATACTACAGCTACTAGTTTTATAAAATACGCCAATATTATTAAGAAAATAGAGGATAGAAAGAAACATTATCAATATTCAACATTTCGTAATATTTTTTAATTTGTATTTGTAATAATTGTTTTAAAGAACTTTTCAACATTTCCATATTTTTGTCAACATTCTTTGATTTTTATTGTATTTTGTTCCCATTGTCAACATTTGTCAAGATTTGTCAACACTGACTATTTAAAATATTTCTTGGCATTTTTAAAGGTAGAATGAACAACATTTACAGGTTTTTCTCAACATTGTTTGGCAATGTGCATACATTAATCAACATTTTTTAAATATTATTTCATGACATTTTGAAACTATTGATTATTTTTTTTTAAATTTTATTCACGTTTCAACATTTTTGATAAATTTTAATCAATATTTCCAAATATTTTGCAAATTTGTTTGATCTAAATATTCGTAGATATTATCAAAAATACCTTTGAATCAGGAATGTTTTTAAGTAAAATTGATTGAATTGGCGGTTAGATTAGATTAGAAATAAAACTACTATGTTTTTATCATAATTTATTTAGTCATATGTAATGACTGAGCTGAGCAACTGAGGTAAATAAATTGTAATAAAAAGCATAGTAGTTGTATTTGTAATCTTGTAAAAATGTTTTTGATTTTTTTATAATGAAAATTTTTTTATTAGTAAAAATAAAATGTGTTATTTATCAACAGTTTAATATCTTACCACAGAATATTGACAACAAGTCAGTTAATTAACATTCACATTGATAGCAAATATTATGATTGGGAGGAATTTCATTATGAGGAAAATATATAACGTAAAATCGATACTGTTTACATTTTGAACGTACTTGACCCATATTATTATATTCCGTATTGCACAGAATTGAAAATAATTAATAATTAATCATTCAAATCTGTAGTATTACACTATTGATTTTAATATCCTGCATCGCACACCGAGCTGTACCGACCTTGCACAACGGGAAATACGTAGTTGGTGAATTTCCATGGTTTGCAAAATATAAATAGAAAATGTTATCAGTGATTCAATTTATCGCATTTAATTGAAATCAATATTTATTTATGTAGAGTGGATTATCAAAATGCAAATTATTTATTACTATTTGAATTATTTAAATTTATACATCATTTTGCATACTATAGCGTAATTTGTGTGCTTTGTATTTATTTATACATCAAATAAAATCGAATGCTTGTAGCAAGCACTTTTATATTTTATAACAATAGAAATTAATTAACATTTTATTTTCATTTTTATATAATCAAAGAATAAATTAGCAAAAACATTATAATGTTGTATAATAATGTAATAAATATAATTAAAAATTGTGTACATATACGGTAAAAAATCAATAATATTTTTTTTTAATGCCGTAACGAGGGTCTGAAGCGCCCATGTAAGTGTTTACCTTGCGAATCCCCGTAACCCAATAGTAAGATAAAAAAGCAACAAGTTAAATTTATATCAGTAATGTTTTTTTTTGTTATTTTGTTAGCGTGTTTTGAAAGGCATTATTTAAAAAAAGGCAATATTTATCATTAAAAATAACTTTATCTGTAATTTACAAATATTGCGATTTTTTGCAATAAATCACAATTTTAGTAAATTAATATCTATAACACAAAGTAATATTTGTCCCAAACTTGCTTTAGAAACTGTTCAAAATTGCTCCCACATAAAAAATAATTAGAAAAAAAACCACTTTGATCATAAAAATAATGCAAGAGTTTTTGAAAGAAAAATTGGCACATTAGAGATGCTATAACATTGGTTCAAAATGAAAAATAAATAGTAAGATTAATTTTAACCATGAAATATCTTTTAAACATCATAAAAATAGTGCTTTAAATCCATTAAAATTGCCCCAAAATGGTAAAAAAAACATAAAAAACTAAATTTAAATAATACAAATTTGATTTCTTTTGCAACTAGTGACAAAAATTAAAATTTTGAACATTTTTGAGTTTCTCAATGGTGATTAACACATCTAAAAATAATTTATTCGCATTAAAATCTATGCCTCCATTCTCTATTCTATTTGCTCTCGGCATTTTATCCCGGTTAGATATTCTAATCTGCTTTTATATAATTTATTTAGAGATTTGCGTTATATTTTCCTGTCATTGCAAATTATTATACTGGCTCTTGTTTTTTACTATCCATACTTCCAAACAAATTTGAAATATTCGTATTCCACTCTTCCGTGGATATAATATATTTCTGTTTCCCTTTCTTTTTTCCTTGTTTATATATTGCCTCATTTTCATCTACAAATGTACTTTTTTTTTAGTTTTTTCTTTTTTTGTACAAAAACTTTGACTCCTTGCACCCACTTTTGTACTGTTTTTATGCTGTAGTCTTCTTCATCTTTTTAGTGTTTTTGTGACTTTTTGTTTTTTACATGTATTCTTTGTTTCACTATCTACTCGTTACCGAGTGCCTTTTGTATTTTAAAGTAACTCTTGTTATTATTTTTTGCAATTCTTTTATTCTTTTACTACTACTACAATGTTTAATTTATAATATTGATTTTGTTGTCTTTCTAATCTATCTATTCTCATTTTTTCTTGATTTATCTTTATAAATATTTTGTCAATGGTTGATAGAGCAATCAATTCTCTTCTCCTTGCATTACTTTTTTATTTACCAACACGTAATCTGTTACTGATTGTCCACTAGGCCCTATGTAGGTAAATTCTCTTATGTCATGGCCTGCATCAGTTGCATTTAGTACAGCCTACAATATTCTATAGCTACTATTATATTTCTTTTTTATTGACTTTTTTAACTTTGGCCTTTGTTTGTTTTTGTATTTTATTCAGTTCTGTTTTTATTTTAACCCACTGATTTAATTTAAAAAAATTCAAAATTCTTCTTTTAAATGATTCATTATACTTTATTTTCATGATATATACTTATAATTTCTATTTCTGTTATTTGATTTTTAAATATTTTATTGAAGTTTAGTAGATTGTTACTCCTAGCATACTACGTTCTATCGCTCGCTGGCAGGTTCGTAGTCTGTCAGCATTTTTTATAGTTAGAATCATGGTTTCTAGGCCATAAGTTGTGACAGGTAGTATGCACATATCATAT
>JARJEC010110803.1:0-20795 GCA_030264575.1 Tachinus sp. AB-2021
CTTAAGTTTCGACTTGATAATGACCTTCACAAGTCGAAACTTAAGTCGTTAATATATTGATTTTCAATAAATATTTTCGTGATAAAAACTGTTAGATCTATTATCTGTTAAAGATCTATGAACAAAATACATAAATACTATTAAATAGTTGCTTGGCTGAAAGTTAATTTATTTTTTAATGAATACTATTAATTTTTAATAGAATATACATAAATACTATTAAATAGTTGCTTGGCTGAAAATTTATGTATTTTTTAATAAATACTATTAATTTTTAATAGAATACACGTCGTAAATTTTTGGTTATGTATACTTTTTGAAAATATTGCTTTTGTATACTTTGTTTAAGTGAAAAACCAATAAAACATTTTTGCTAAATTTTTGGCATATTTTAAGAAAACGATTTTTCTTTTAATAAAAAAAATAAATAAAAATAGTATGTATTTGTGAAATGAAAATTGAAAATCTACTTGGATCTATGTAAAACATATTTATTTTTATGGAACAAAAAATGTTTTTTTTAAATTTTTTATTTTATTTTTAGGTTGTAGAAATAAATAATGTAGACTAGTAGTTAGCATAGTGACTCGCCCAGTTATTGCGTAATCAAGAAATTGGACATCAAACAATCCAAAGACGTATCTACAAATTTAATCACAAAAATTTTAAGATCCAATTTCTTGATTAAAAATAGATGGGTAGATAGATGGGTGGGTAGCCAGGTCACACAAATAAATAATATGGGTCTACAGTTAATACCATAATGGCCCGCGCTACAATTTTAAACACAAACGAAAGCTTTAACATCCAATTTCTTGATTAATTAGGTCAACAAATAAATAATCTGGACTTGTAGTTAATACCATAGTAGGTCACCCACCCGCCCAGCTATTGCATTATCAAGAAATGAAACCTTAAACCTACCGTTTCTACAAATTTATTCACAAATAAAAGGTTTTTGATTAAATTTCTCGATTAATAAATAGCTGGGTGGCTGGGTGGCTGGGTGGGCTGCATAAATAAATAATCTGGACCAGTAGTTAATAATATAGTGACTCGCCCACACGCCCAGCTGTTGCGTAATTAAGAAATTGATTAAACCATTCAGTGACGTTTCTACAAATTAAACCACAAATTAAGGTTTAAGATCCTATTTCTTGATTGATAAACAAGTGGATCGGTGGGAGGGTTCACAAAAATGGATAATCTGGATCAATAGTTAATACCATAGTGGGCCGCCCAACTATTGCGTAATCAATAAATTGGACAGTAAATTCACCTGAGGCGTTCCTATAAATTTAATCAGGAACGAAAGGTTTAATTTCTTGATTAATAAATAGCTGGGTGGTCTAGGTTGCATTTCTTGGTGATTCAAGAAATCGGACAAAAATATTAACCAAATTTGATTGTACGTATTGGACGTTTCTTTTAAAAGAACATCTCTAACCGACGACAAATTCAGCTTGAATAATATTGACCGCTTATGGGAGATGTTACTTTGACTTAAGGCTCGACGTGCCGCGTCTAAAATTTTACGGTTTTTTATTCTTGAGGCTCAAACAATTATTTGTTTAATAATAAAAATTAAGAAAATTGTTTTTGTATACATATAAATTAAGGTATAAACTACTCTTCTGTCGAATTAGTTTTTTTTCGTGCAATTGATATTTAAACAAAAAACATATTTTATCTTGTTTTTTAGGCAAAAACAAAGGGATTTGTTATGCAAATCATCAAAAATCTAATGCGATAGCAGGATAGATTATTCTTTTCTAAACAATTTCGTGTAAACAAAAATGAATTTAATTAAAAGATAAAGTCAGAATCATTTGATAGCTACACCTTTGTTAATGAAGTATTGCCATCTGTATGAATTGCGTGTCCTAAAACATTTGACATATTCAGGTATTTTTAAATTTCTTTATGTACCAAAACAAGTGGTCCTGTAGACCATGTACCGCTATTCGGCACCTAGCCCCTTAATTAAATATTTGTGCAATAAATTAAAAATTAAAGTTCAAAAATATGATGTTTTTAATCTTTACTGTGAATTTTACAAATTAATTGTTATTTTTATTTATTTCTTCTAAAATTTTAGACGATTGAAATGATCTTTTATATTTATAACTCTTTTATCAGATTTTTAAAATTGACCGTTTTTTAAATAATTTTTAAAATAAGTTTTCTTAAATGAAGTGATTTTGCAATAATTCAAATAAGAATTATTAAAAAATATTGCATATTTTCTAGTCAACATTTTTTTTTACGTAAGTGTCACTTTTTACACTTAACTTAAAAAGTCAAGTGCAAACTATTTTTCTTAGTTTGTAAAAAAATTAAATTAAATTTCTCAGTTTACATAATTTTGCATTGAATAAGAAAAACTTAAAAAACACAATAATTTTTTAATTGATTGTCATTTTTTAAAAATTATTTATCTTAGTTAAATTGGCTTTTAAATTATTAATTAGGATTGATTAACTGCTTAGTTTGATTTTTTATGATCATAACCATGTTGTTTTGTGTTCATTGTTTTCGTATTCCACTAATCAGCCGGTTGTTATCAGTCGTTCCAATGCCGCAAGGTACGCACACTGTAGAGGGGGCGAGCCAGGTCAGGCAACATCAGTCGAGCAGAGATGTGCGGACGGTGCGGTCGCCTTCACATTTACATGCACAATTTCCAGTTCGCTTTGTTGTTGTATATTCTAGTGTATCAGTGTTTGTGAGTGATCGATTGTGTAATTACACTCATCATTATAATCATCGAGTGATAAGGATAACATATAACAAAAAGGTTCGTTGCATATAACATTAACTTTAAATTATCTCAGATTGTTACCAATAATTTATTATTCTTTATTGGGGAATCACGCAATTAAACAAAAACATTTACATTGAATTGTATAATTAGTAATGCAAACGGTTGTTTCGTTTGCAGACGTTATTAAGTTTGAAGGCCGTTCGTATTGTATAAAGACATTATCAAAACATGTGAAGTTAATAATAAGCAAGCAAATGCTTTTGAAATTTGTTGCTATTATTCTTAGCCCTCCATAAGTCATTATTTATATTTAGTGACATTGCGAATACAGAACTCCGAAGGTCAATTTTAATAAATCTGTTGTACTATTAAATCTCTTGCATTAATAATAATCATTAATAAATGAAATTTACATTTATTATAAATAATAGTTTAGTTTTAATTTTCGTGATAAAATTATTTTATTGTTTCAGTTAAAAATGTTGAAAATAATTTCCACATTATTTTCGAATAAAAATTAATAGTTTCGCTCGTTACTGCCTGCAAATTTATTGCACATATAAAACCATTTAGGACTCGTTAACTTATTAATATCGCATAGAAAGCTTCTTCAATTTAATCTAAAATAAATATCGGTATATTCAACATCATTACATCGTTTAAATATGCAGGATAGATGAACGGTTATTGAAATCGTCGTATTTGACACGATAAAATCTCCGGCGATTGTTCGGGCGTGAGTAATTCATTTCCAATGGTAAATAAATCATTCGCATTGTTAAATAACACAATGTCACTTTGTTTTGAATTAATTAATTAGTCCCGATGCTGCAAGATTTATTATTTGCTCATTATTAATTGTCATATAAATTAACGTGTTCATTATTACTTTGTTTCTAAATGTACCATCACACAACAGCCGACTGACAAGAGCGGTGAATTGTTGTTCCCATTATGTCTAGTATCGATTGGAATCTTGCACAGTCATAATTGTATTTTTAGTTTGGTTTATTTTATTAAATATTTAGTCGGGTGTTATGTTATGTCCGTGTTGTAGCGGATTCTAAATATAATTGAAGCAGAAATAGAACTACGCTGAGTAAACAAATCATAATAAATATAGCGGGATTTATTTATAGAGGAAATTGTAAGTGGCTTCAAAATATTATCATTATTTAATCGCTAGAAAGTGTTTTATATTTGCATTTTTTTTAAATAGCTTTTGCGAGAAGTAACTAAAAAATGCATATAAAAACCTATCTAAAAAGAATAACAACATTTTTTTTTTATATTTAATCATTTTCCTATAAAATAATGTACTATTTAGGAATTTCTGGTAATAAATAGTATAAAATTTTCTATTTTGTTTCTTAAAATGTTTATGAATTTTCACTTTAAAAATTGAAAGCTGCTTCCTCAAAAAAAACTCTAGTATGTAAGTGAAATCTCTACGACGGACTACCGTGACAATGCATTCATTAATCGATCGGGTGGATAATTATAAAACTCTGAAATAATAGGTGCGATCATTGGCTAACTTCACATACACCAAAAATCTACGTAATTCTACACAATTTTATCAAATTCTATACAATTCTAAAACACCTACACAAAATTTTAAAAAATCCACACTATCGCAAAGAAATTCTACCAAATGCAATAAAAGATTGTACACATTCCAAAATATTTCACACAATTCCAAAAAATTAACGCAGTTTGGAAAAATTATTAATACAATTTCAACAAATTTCACAAAAAATACAAAATTCTACAGAAATTTCTATTACATAATTAGCGCCCATGGAAAGTCGATTACAAAGAGGGGATTGTAATAAATGCTGGCTTCCTTACACCAAAAACATATCAATAAATTTCTGGTTTAAAAAAGCTGGTATTTATTATAATTCCCTCTCTGCAATCTACAGAAATTTTGCATACTTCTACATAAATTCTATACATTTCCAATTTCTACCTAATTCTAAAAATTCCTACAAACATTTACGTAATTCCAAAATGAATCCCTAAAATATCCTTATACATCCAAAAACATCATTAAAAATTGCATATAATTTTACAAATATTCCAACGAGCCCATACAAATGTAAACATATATTTTTTACAAATGTAAAAAAAATACACACAATTCCTTGCATTTTCAAAAACTTTGATACATTTTGAAAAATTTAAAAACATTTTTGGCTTAATTCCATTAAAATCAATACAATTATTATTAAGTCAATTATTGCAATTTTAGTAACTTTCTATTGCTATTTTAGTATGTAATATTTTGAACACCTATCCAAAAGGTGATGGACAACTGTAATTCACATGTACTGTCTGGATGTTGCGTGGCCGTTAACGAACTCAATAATTCAGGTTGAGTTCCTGAATTATTGTCAAATTTTACTGGTATGGGTTTTGAACTATTACCACAATTATTAGTAACAATTTTTGTAGTTTTTTGTTCATCGTAGTAGTTTTTACTAATTTTTGGACAATTATAACTTTTTGTTTAATTGTGGTAATTTTTAGTAACTTTTTGTTTAATTGTCGTAATTTTTAGTAACTTTTTGGCCAATTATTACAATTTTAATAATTTTTGCACAATTATTGCAATTTTTGATTGAAATTTCTATTACATAATTAGCATGCATTGAAAGTCGATTACAGAGAGGGAATTGTAATAAATGCTCTTTGGACCAAAAACATATCAATAAATGCCTGGTTTAAAGTAGCTGGTATTTATTTTAATTCCCTCTCTGTAATATACAGAAGTTTTACATACTTCTACATAAATTCTGCTGCCTTCCAATTTCTACCTAATTCTAAAAATTCCTACAAACATAAATCCAAAATGAATCCCTAAAATATCTACATACATCCAAAAAGATCGTTAAAATCTACACATAATTGTACAAATATTTCAACGTGCCCATACAAATGTAAACATATTTTTTACACAATTCCTTTTTGAAAAATTTAAAAATATTTTTGGCATAATTCCATTAAAATCCATATAATTATTATTAAGTCAATTATTACAACTTTAGTAACTTTTTGTCGCTATTGTAATATGTAACGTTTTGAACATCTATCCAAAAGGTGATGAAAAACTGTATTCACATGTACTGTCTGGATGTTGCGTGCACTTAAACGAACCCAATAATTCAGGTTAAATTCCTGAATTATCGTAAAAATTTACAGGTGTGGTTTTTAAACAATTACCACAATTATTAGTAACAATTTTTGTGATTTGTTGTTCGTCGTAGTAGTTAATTTTTGACAATTATCACAATTATAACTTTTTGTTTAATTGTGGTAATTTTTACTAACTTTTGTCTAATTGTCGTAATTTTTAGTAAGTTTTTATCCAATTGTTACAATTCTAATAATTTTTTGCTCAATTATAGCAATTTTAGCAAGTTTTTGATAAATTATTGCAAGTTTTTGTTCAGCCGTATTTTTTGGTATTTTTTACAATTTCACAATTTTTATAAATGGTTTGTTTAATGGACGTAATTTTTAGCAATATTTGGTAAGTTTTTTGATCAATTGTAGCATCAGCCATCATAATTTTTAGTAATTTTTTTGTAAGAAATCTAAGAAATTTTAGTAACTTTTTGACGATTGTCGTTTCAGTAACTTTTTTACGACCGTTGTTATTTTTAAATAATTTGTATTTTTTTATCAGTTGTATTAATTAAGTTTTTTGATAATTTATAATTTATTTGTAATTTTAGTAACTTTTTGGTAAGTTGCATTTGCTCCATGCTACATTTCATTCTTTGACAAAATATACTTCAAAATAAGCCGGATTTAAACAAAAAAGTTTTAAAAACCATAGTAAACTAAACCGAATTTAAAAAATATTGAATAAAATAAAATGAAAATGAGCAACATTTTCAAAAAATAAAACGTTAAAATAAACCGAATTTAAAAATCGGTCTGAATAAGTCAAATTTTAGATAAAAAAATTTGACATAAACTTTATTTTGAAACCATCGTTTTGAAAATAAAACGGATTTTGAAATAAGTCAAAACAACGTTACGTTTTTCCAAAAAAAAACCTGGCATACACCCTATAGTTCCGGAAAAATAAGTTATATGTCCAATGAAACAATGGGATCAACACAATAGTCGGATGAATGGTGAATCCATTATACATATTTCGATTAAACTTTTTTGATAATCTAATAGTCAGGCGGGTGCGTGAGTTTATCATTGTAAAATATATTTAACAATGTAAGTCACGCGTCTGCCGGACTATTGTGTTATCATATGTGTAATTGCAATTATTTGATTATTAATTTCATCTTCTATTATAATAGCATAAAATTAAAGTAGCATTCTGAGTAATTTGCAATTCCATAATAGCAATAGTCGAGTGGGTAACGAAAATACAAAAACTTTCTCCTCGCATAAAAATTAATTAATCAGTTAATGCATTTAATGATACAAGTTAATTTCAATTATCAAAATGTGTGTGGCCAATTATGAAACGTTTTGTTTTCTCCGCGAGCAATATGGATTATTGATTGGCATTTGTTGTGATTGAATTTATTGCAAGGTTGGTTCCGCGAGCTAAATTCTGCTCGTTATTAATAACAATACTCTTATTAATAAACTACATGTTTGTTTGGTTGGTGGATGTTGTGGGGAATATTCAAATTTTATTATTTTACCAAACCGGTTTTCCTGGTTGGGTTTGGGTTCTACTCGTAGTATAAAACCGCTATTGCGAAAATGTGAGCACATTAATAAAATGATTAATTAAAATTGTGTTTGTTACAATTAACAAGGGAATATTTAGCTTGTTTCATTTATTTTTTACTTTTATCTGAAATTGTAATATTTTGAAAGATATTTTTATATATTTGTGCGCACAAATTAAACCGATTTATATACAATACAATGCAATGACTTATTGATTGATTAGATATTGATTTAATCATTTTGAATTTGATTGTAATGCATAATAATATATTTCAAATGTGTAATAGAATATATTATGAAACATCCAAACATGTCAAATTAATATTCAACATTGTTTGCTTATAACAATTTGTTGTTCCGCAAGATTCTCCCAAGTATATAATTTACAAAGATAAATTACGTTGTAGGTCGTTAATTAGGTTAAATTTAATCGTCACACTGTGTGTTTGTTTAGCTCGCTTTTGCGCGATAAGATGTTGCTGTAGGTCGTTGAGAGAATGCATGGAAATTTAATTGAAATGAAATCATTCTTATCTGCAAAATTCGATATCTAAAAAAATAAATATCGGATCCGGTGCTTTGCTGCGCCATTCGAAAAAAACTTCGCGACATTAACATTATGTGACTTTGAGAATGTTAAACAGATTATGTGGGTCAGGTCAGTCGTTATTAATCACGTGGCGGCATTTGTGCTGCAAATTTTTTGAGTAGCTTACATTGTTAATTAAAATAAAACAATTTCACATCCAAATTCGAGTATGTTAATTCAGTTTACTTTCTCCTCAAGCGTTGCACTCTCATGCAGAACATTCCTGACACACTTGCGAAGATACTTATGGTATCAATTTACATACACAATTTAAGCATCAATCAATCATGGCAAAACAGGCTCTTAATATTTCTCTGATGACACTCATAATTATATATTTTCAAGACAACTTGAGGTTGATTAATGCATTCCTTAATCAGCTCGCAATGAATTTATATTAATAATAAAATATGTATTTCCCCTAATCAATTTTTAATATATAAATTCGCTGCTATTAACGAAAATACATCTAACAATTCGTTTTCGAACAGAAAAATCTCATTAATTCAATTCATGTTGCGTGTCGGCTGCGAAACCTCATTTAAGAATCTGGCACACAAATTTACAACTAAAAATAATACATACCATACATAATAAATTATAGTACTACGGTATATATTTTATGAATCACTAACTTTATCGATTCACATCATCTCTAATAATAAAATATTTATTTTATACAAAACTTTTTCAATTCAGTTTCGCATTTACCTTGAACCTGAGTAGAAATAATCTGTTTTATTAATTCACTTTTTTTAACTTTTAGTTTGTTAAATATACGAGTATCTTTCATGCTATCAAATCGATTTTTAAAGACAAACGCCAGACGTTAAATCTTTAATCCAGCGTTTCTAATTTTTTTTTTGGATTGCAACCCCTTTTTGCAGTCAATATTTTCAAAGGATTCCCACAGAATGGCATTTGTAGAAAAAAAATCTTATATTAAAATTCAATATTTATAGTTTTTCTTTCTCCAGCTTTTAGTTTTAGCTTTCTGGAGCTGATTTTGTTTGCTTAATGGAGGTGTCCTTTTAACACGTTCGTGATGTTGTGACCCACCGATGGGTTACGCATAGTTTTACTAACGAGCGTCCGTGTCCACCGGCGGGTCTCACGATTTACAATTGTATATATCACTAGCTGTTAAGCCCGTTCTACAGGCAGCGAGAATTTTCTTGCAGGCTCATTCTGTTATTCACAGTTTCGTTGGTGTTCAAGATATAAAGCTGAGCATGTCTCTGCCTGTCTTCTGGGTGAGCAGCGTCTGAGGTTAAATGATAAATAAATGATCATGAACCTTGAAAAAATACAGTACGTGTGATGATATATTCTAAATTTAAAGCAAATGTCAAAGCACTGTACTGTACGATCGAATACGATCTATAAAGTTTTTTGACCTTTCTTGTGTTTCCTCCATTAGACTTCTAATTTCAGTTGGGTGTTGCCAATTTGACCTTTCCATTATGACAATAGTATCATAATTGTCCATCAGATGAGTTTTTACTCTGAAACTAAGCGAGTTAGCGCTTTTGCACTTTACACTCAACGCTCCGAGAGAATTAATTTGAATATTTTTTGCTTGGCCCTTTTCATTTCTTGCCATATGTCTCGATAGATTTTGTCTAGTTTCATTTCATCCAACTTCACGTTGTGCATTAATTTGACCTTTATGGTGCCGACCAAGTGGCCCAGTGGTTACTGTGTTGATTGCTGTTCCAGGTGTACCGGGTTCGAATCCGGGCAGCCCTTACTTGGACGGTCGACTTTTTCCGGTTAAGAAAAAGTCGTATGGAGCACATCTTCTACCGGATATGAAGAATTGTAGGTCCCTTGTACTGTCTAGAATCTAGAGATGTTGCGTGTATGACGAAGAACCCAATAATGAAGGTTGGAATTCCTAAATTATCGGCAAAATTTCCAGATATGGATAACCTCTGGTGTCGGCAACTAGTCTCATAAAATAGAACAGAAATAGACCGACGTTAGATAGTGAATTAAAGAAGAGGGCTCTCCAATCTTTGAGATCTTTCAGCAGCTTCATTCTCATTTTCTTTACGTTTCCTATTACTTTTACTGTTATACGTTCTTTGAGATTGTTTGCTCCTCATATTTTTTAAAAGTAGAATTTGTCTTTACTGCAAAATTAAGGGAGTTCAATAGACACAACATTTATAGTCCCCTGACAGCTGAATCAATTGCTTTGATATCAAATCAGTGGATTCCAATCGACATTAGGCTTGTCAACTTGACGTTTATGTTTGAGCTCTTAAATATGTTTTGTTATACTCATAGATAACCTATGTTATATAGATGAGCGACATCTATGTATTTTTATGAACCGTGCTGTTTAGTTCTGAGCGTTGCTAGATGCAGCAGTAGTGTCGCATGTTGGGAGGGGGAATGCGCGGTAAGTTTAAATAGATCCATTCCAATAAATTATAAATCATAGAATTATTATGGTGGAAAAGTACAGTGTGACGAGATGTGATGTAACCCGACAAAATAGACGATATTCCTTTATATAATGATGAAAGAAACTTTAATTTTATTTAAGTGTTCTATAGTTAAAAATTATCTTAACATTATATATAAATATATATGCTACTTTTACCGAACATACATTATATATTATGTTAGATAATTTTTAAATATGGAATACTTAAATAACATTAGTTTACTCTCATCATTGTATACAAAGGAAATTTTCATAATTTAAAATTTCGTTTATTTTGTTGGGATCACATTTCGGCACACTACACTTTCCTACCATAATATTTCTATGATAATTTCTATCAATTTGATACAGCCATGATACAACATGATACAGCTAGCGCTTACGATGATAACATCCAGAACTATATTATTTGATACCAACATAGGCAACCCAGTTGCACTTAAAAGAAATGCAAAAAATACCTATATTTGTCATAAAGAAGTTTTTTCCAGGTTCATTATCTTTCATTTAAAACCTTTTCCACGTCCCCTGGACTTACAGTCTAGGAGGAGCTAAAACGTAATTAACATTTTTTGATAATTTTTTTTCATATTAGATTTTTTTTGAATTCTGTTTGATGTGTAATCTATCTATCTATCTATCTATCTATGATGTGGCTCTGCGGCTCGGGCTTATTGGGAAATTACGTGTAAGGTTTATGTGACTGTCCCCGTATGTGTGTGCGGCGCTACTGCGGCCTGCCTGTGCATAAGCTAGTACAATATTTACACATCCTTTGTGAGTACAGGGGCACTAAAGTCATTTTTAAAGCTAGAACCTGCAGGAAAATTTCATTGTGGTAACCTGTTCAGCTTTGTGTCATCAATGAATTTAATATTACTATAGTTGAGCGTTTGGTTGAGTAACTAAGTTTAAAATAATTGTATCGGATAATTTTAATTATGTTATCTCACCCAACTACCCACCCAGCTTAATGTCATCAATGAAATGGATATTACAATAATTGGACGGGGTAGATCGGTAATTAAGCTAAAATCAATTGTACCGGGTAATTTCAATTATGGTAACCCGCCCACCCACGCTTTGTGTCATCAGGGGATTGGACAATTTAAATTATGTGTTATTAGGGGATTGGATATTACAATAGTTGTGCGGATGGATGGGTAACTAAGTTAAAAACAGTTGCCCCAGGTAGTTTTAATTGTGGTAACCCGTCCACCCATCATTGTGTTAACAATTGATTGGATGTTACAATAGTTGGCCGCTGGATGGATAACTCAGTTAAAAACAATTGTACCTGCTAATTTTAATTATAGTGACCCGACCACCCATCCAGCATTGTGTTATCAAAAAAATGAATATTACATTAGTTGGTCGGGTGGATGGGTAACCAAGTTGCACCGGTTAATATAAATTATGGGCACCCACCCATTCTTCCGGTTTTATATCGTCAAGGGATTTGATGTTACGATAGTTGGGCGGGTAGATGGGTAACTAAGTTAATAATAATTGTATCGAGTAATTTTAATTAATGTGGCCCATCCAGCTTTGTATCATCAAGGAGTTATTACAATAATTAATTTTCAATAGTTTTGTATGAAATGGATTTTTTTAATATTTACCAAGTCTGTACAATAAATGTTAAGTAAATCAAAGTAAAAATATCATGTAAATAACCCTGTAGATGCGCTTCATAATAGAAAGTCAAATTTAAAAAGAAAAATCTTAAGCCTGATTTACACGGGTAGAGAAATCAGGCTAATAGAGTAGCCAGCAGAGTGTACTCTATTTGCTACTCTATCAATTTTGATTTTGAGCGTTTACACAATTTTATGTTTACAGTAGTAAGTAGAGTAGTAATTGTAAAACGATGTACACACAACTGAACTCTACTTGCTACTTGCTACGTTTTCACGGGTAGAGTGGATGAGCTAGTAGAGTAGAAACTGTGGTGGAGCTAGTAGAGTTGAGTCGATTTTACTGCAAGCGGTATAGTACTTTACTATACCAGCGGTTGGTTCACGGTAAGTTAATCGAAAATCAATTCATAAAATGCAAATTCTTGGTAAGCATTTATCGAAAATTAATTCATCGTATGCCAATTTATGGAATCGTCAATTCATCGAAAAATAAATATTTTGTAGTGTTTGAGGGATCGCCGAGTCGACCGGATAGCCAAAAAAAGCAGTGATCAATAAAAGTTGACACTTATTATATTTTATATATCATATTTTAATTTTAAATTGTTAATAATAATTTTAAAAAATTAAATTTTGCAATCAGAAAACAGGCCAAGAAAAAGATATTACTGATATTATTTTATAAATATGTATGCTCCAGTTGAACCAGTTTAATCTTTAATGTTTACGCATATTTTAAACAATTTGTTTTTTTAGAAGCACGGTCCAAACCTGAATAGTTTTTAGATAGAAATTAATTTTTTACTCATTAAAAATAACATACGTTTTTGTAAAAATAAGGTAGAAAATCGCCAATGATGGTAATAATGGGAATAAACCCCAAATAATTAATTTTTTAATTACAAATAATTGTAACAAAGAAAGTATTAATATTAAAAAAAAATTCATATCGAAAAATTCATGTATTATTATTTACAAATATTCAAAACTAACTAAATATACTCAAAGCAGGTATTTATGGTTAATTTATTACACCTCGGGTAATAAATCATTTGCTTTTATTGAAAAAAATGTGTTTGTTAAGTTGCGTGAACAAATATTTGATTTAATTTGTTATATTAATACGCGAGGGTTTAATAAAATTTATAGTTTTCCACTTATGCATTTATTGTTTCATGTTTTCAATTTAATATTTAAAATTGTTCTTTACATAAAGATGTCTAATAATAATTATAATAAATAATAACAATATTAATGGAACATTGTGTTTTTTGTATTTATTAATATATATTTTTGCAAATTTAAATTAAGTTTTAGTGAGATCATTTTTGGTGCATATTTTAGATTTAATAATCAAAGAAAATATATTTTTTAATCACAAATGTATATGCTCTAATTTTATTGCTCACCGTTATTTTGACTTTCCTGTCCACTGCGCATTCCTCGCTACAAAATATTATTTTTTTGATTAATTGATCATTCGATGAATTGATTTTCGATGAATTTGTATTAGATGAATTTACTTTCGATGAATTGATCTTCGATTAGTTGATTTTCGACGATCTCGTCGCTTACCTATACCAGCTACCTAGCTACTCTGCTGAGCGTTTTTGCGCGTAGAATTACTCTACTTACTACTCTACCCGTATAATCCCCACTTTAGATGGATTTTAAAATGAACGATTCACTTGTAACATTTTTTTTAATTAATTTATTTTTTAACAAAAATACCATTATTAAAATCTATTTTTATAAAATTTTCTTGAGCAAAAAAGTAAAAAAATTATTGGGTTTTATTGAAAGTTAAAAAAATCCGCGTTCTTAATACACGTCAACATTTTTCAAAAATAATTTATCACTTTGTTGTGTCTCGAGACAACCAAAAAAGTATGGAAACGAAAAGTCGAAACAAAAAAGCATTTTCTAGAAATATAAAAATAAGAAAAAAAATTGTTTTTTTTAATATATTAATGTAAATAATATTATTACATTTCAAAACTTTTGCGCTATTGAATGTCAAAGATTGAAAAAGAAATAAAAAAAGTTCATTTATTCGAGATATTTCAGAAATCTGTGAGCGTTTGCCTATTAGAGAATGCGTTTAATAGAGAATAATTTGCATATGAAATTGTATATTTGATGGTGCATACAAAATTGTTCCGTTGTGGAAGTTGTGGGAGTTGTCCTCTACGAGAGATTTAATTGGATTTATATTTGCAATTTATTAAAGTGAAAATTATTTTATATAGTTTTTGTTTCTTATAATTTTTCTAAACATTTATAAAATATTCATAACAGAAGTCTGAATTTGCTTAAGAACCACTGCTTTAATCCAGTCAGAAATATCCTTCTAAAAAATAATATTTTTGTCGAAGTTACTGGAAATTTAAAAGAATGTGTCTTAATAACATTGAAAATTTATTACATATTTTTTATCTTTTTATGAGGTTTAATTAATTATGGGGGTAGGTAAGCGGCAATAAATAAATATTTGTATTAAAACATTACAAAGGTTTTGGTGCCATTATCACCATCTTCAGCGCTATATTTTTTTTACAAATAACATTAAATTTGTGTGAATTAACGATTGAATGAAATGCGCGCAAGAATTTGTTTCTTTTTAACAATTATTATTTTATTTTTTCGTTGACCTATAAATATGCCTGCCTAGCTCGTTAGGAAAGTTCTAAGGGTTCCAGGAATTATTCCAACCCTTTTTGATCCTAACAGCATGTATTTCAACCCTTTTGAGTAAAACCAAACTTTACATTAAGAAAAAATCTTTACAGGTCGCTGCATCATTTAAATTTTTACCATTAAAATGTTTTTATTCAAATGTAAATCATATTCTATTATACTAACTTTTTTTTTGTTTGTTTCAGGTAAGGATTTTCCATCCGATATATGAATATAAAGTTTGGTGAGTTGTTCGTTAATGTAATTATTACAAAACTTTTTATTCGCATGCCAATTTTATGAATAAAAATTATTCATTTAATTAATCCGCAAACTAATAATTACTTCGTAAAATAATAATATATCTAATTATTAAACATTCGAGTAATTGCAACTGTAAGCTCAACTTTATTAAAATTTAATACAGATATTTCTTCATCCGAGATTATGTTGCATTTGTGTTTGGCAAATTATAATCTCGATAACGTTTAATTAAAAGATTTGTATAAAATTGAATCTATAATTAAAAAATAACAATAATTATTATATTACGAGCATAATATATATTTAATTTTTTAACTTAATTATAAATTAACTTTATTACTTCACAATATCGTAGGTCACATAAATGTTGAATTTGTATTTTAACAATTAACCTCACCGAAGTTTTAATTGAAAATGAGAATCGATGAAATTTAAAAAAAATGAGTTTACTATATTTTTATGTAACGTTTAGGCTTAGTTTAAGCCAAATTTTGTTAAAAATTGTAACCTGAATGAAACTTTAATTTTCAATTCAAATTCAATCTATAAATAATTTAAAAAAACACTAATTTCATTTTTTTAATCCAATTTTTTAGTTTATTATATTTTCATTATTGTCGCCAGACAATCTTTTTTTGTATTTTAGATTCAACCTGGGCGAGGCTTTCCCGGAATTAAATTGTAAATTTGAAAATAAAAAGGAAATTTACTTTCAACTTTTTTAACACAATTTTGATTGTTCTAAATTTGTTAGCATTGAGCAAGCTTAGCCTCAGATAAATTTTGTATTTTAAAAATTGTATCCACAATTAACCTTTAAGTAAAGCATTCGCATACATTTGATAAAATAATAAGTTTTTTAACTAATATTCTAGGCTTGGTCTCAACGAATTTTGTATCTTTATTTTAAAAAATGTAGCCTTGCCCAAGTTTTAATCGAATTCACTTCATATTTGCATGAAAAGGAATCCGTGAATTTCAAAAATAATATTATATTAATAATTGTTGAACTGAACTTTGATTTTACTATATTTTAAGCAAAGTTTGAGGTTTAAAGTCAGACAAATTTGATTTCTATCTGATCTTAAAAATTGTACCCCTATATTTGTAGATAACTGAAGTTAAAATAAATAAGAACGTATCAAAATAACAAATTATTAAAGTAAATTGAGGTGCATTGCTCCGAGGAGCATTAGAATTCCACTTCAGCATTTGTGGGTCAATTAGGCTTCCTCAATCGTCGCAGGAATTTATAGCAGCGACTCGCTTCATACACACTCACACACACCAATGCCACGAATTCTAAAAATATTCCAGGCACGATCCATTTAGCTCAATTAATACACATATTTTGTATTTCCAAAACAGACTGGGCAATATTATATCATTGCGTACCTGAAAATTGCTTTTGTATTGTTACGGCATTTTGCAATATGGCACGGATTACAATTCTAAATTTAACATCTTTGTCGTTGGCGATTGCAATGTGGCGTGCTAACGACCCGAAACATTCAAAATTTCACAGATTAAATTGCCTGTTTATACCTTTATCTATCTAGCTTTTTATTTGAGAAATATTATTGAGTTTTATCTTATACCTCATTTTTTTAGATAATAATAGATACAAATTAAAAAAATGTTATTGTGTTTGGACCACACTTTTGTTACACAACATTGCTGCATCGTTTAATTAAATTTTGTATATCATTCATATTATAAATTAAATGTATATCAAATTCAATATTAATTAATTCGATTTGGGGTTATATATCTGGCACCTGCAAATATAAATTACTTGCTGTTTAGCATCAGCTTCATCTCAATTCCAATCATCTTCTCTTTTTTGCGTCAGGATGTGTTGCATCCGCGTGACACTAAAAAATAACCCGCCCGAGGCAGTTTATTTAAAAAATTACAAATTTGAATTAGTGCCCCATTTTAATCAATTAGAACTCAAGTAATCTGGAGATTACTTCATTAAAACATGGATGGCTGTCCGATCAATAAGACGCACTGACAAAATCGAAAAAAGACTACAAATTTTTATAACCGTCCGTTGGACCGCCCTATTTTAATTAATAATTAATTGAAATTTGTACAATATTAAATTTACAAATGCACAATCCTCAGTAGCTGTTAAAAACATCTTAACGTATATGTTTCGGTTATTTAAAATAAACGTTTGTGGCCGGTACTATTATTTATTCTTATTCAAGCACGACTAATGGCGTTTCTATTTTTGCTGTGCTGTAATATTTTATATTACGTCATATTTGTAAATATAATTACTTTTTAGCTTACTGTGTTTTGTAAATATGCTTTGTGTACACCTATTGTAAATTTGGAATTAAAGAAAGATGCTTTCTTATAATACAAACCCAATGATTCGAATTTTCGAAAAATCGTCAATAATTTTGTTTTTCCTAATAATAACTGTTCTATGATGATACTTAATTAACTATCGTATGCATCTACTAGCAGAACGTGTGTGCAATGCGGGAAATATGAAAGTTGTTATATTGCAATAATTTGAAAAAAAAAAGTATTTATTTAAGTTTGAAATGACATATCTCTATTGTTTTGTGCATTTTTTATATCACATTGTTTTTTATATTAAAGACGTTAAAGCAAATGTTAACAAATAATTACATATTTTTTTTATATTTTCATATTATTTATTTTTTAATGAAAAGGTGTTTTATATATTGTAGACCACGCGACTAAACCCGTTTAAAAATGTGCCGGACTAACTTTAAAGTAAGCATTTTACGATTTCCTTTTTTTTTTCTTAAAATTTTAATGTAATCAATGGTTTTGAATAAGAAATGTTGAGGCCTCCAATTAATTGACCTGTAGATTTATTCCTTTAATAATTTATTAGTGTTGCTAGAAATTTCTTAACCATGTTTTGTTTAAATATTTAATAAAATCAATAGGGAACGTGAACGGTCAATGACAACCCTCGGGAGTGCTGAAATCCAACGTTATTCGTTAAATTTCTCCAAGGAACTATATATCTGTCGGTCCGTCTATTAATACACGGCTTGCTATATATGTGTAAATATGTTAGTGTGTGAAGTGGTATCCTATATGTGGAAACATAAAAGTGTGATTTGAAATGGTGTCGGCCGAGCGGCGCGGAATAATATCGTACCGCTCGGACATTGAACTTGTACTTGCTCGCGACTCTCCGCACGTAGATGTGTGACGGAGTATAAAAAGTATTTTATACTTTAGTTTACAGTCCCCCACACGCGGCAGTACTATCTGTCCTGGTACTACAAGCTAGCGAGACAATACGGCTAAGCCGAGTATAGTTGAGAGGTTTTAGCTGCTGCTGCGCGCCTCTCTCGCGTTTCGCAACGAGGCTAGACCCCGGGACCTTGAATATGTTAATCAAGGTGTAAATATCAACAGACGCGAGACGAACGTGCATTTTTAATAATCCCGACCTTTACCTTATTAATAATTATTGCGCACCCGAAACGTACGGCGACCAGATCTGTCGAAATCGACCGTGGTTCGTGTTTTTACGATGCAGCGAGAGAGGAAACATATAATGCCTATCAGAAGATTCTTAATAATTGTGCAATAATTTCTACATATAAAACGCAACCAATTTAGTTACAATTTATCGAATTAGCCCATTAACAGTCATTTCGGAGGCTCTATTACGTGCGTATTTAAATTTTTACCCCTATTAAGGGAGTGAAAAATTATTATATGCAGGGCAGTCTTATGTATTGTAAGGGCACTGGACTAGGGTTATTTAACGGGTCCTTTCTCAGACGTTCAAATTATGAAAAATATGAAACTTATAATTGGTAAAAATCTATGAAAATTTGTTAATTGTGAAACGCATGCAAAAGTTGATGAGAATTGAATTGAATGAAAATTGGCGAAACATTTATGAAAATGTACGTGAAAATTCATCCAACTCATGCAATATTGAATAAAGTTCAATGTAAATTGGTGAAATTCTAGGAACATGAACAAAATGTATGTAAAAATTTATTAAGCACATTGAAATGATGAAAATTGATCAAAACTGGGCGAATTTAAAAAACAATAAAAATATCGGACCGGTAATTACAATTTTTCATTTACTGCCCGGCTGTTTTTGTGTAAATCTTTGGGAAACAAAATAGTTTCGGGGGTAGGTCACTATGTTTACAAATACCGCGCCTATAATTAAAAAAAAACAACAAAAAAACATTAGACCATTAATTTAAAAAAGTTTTAATTTTTGTATAAATCTTTTGGAAACAAAATAATCGAGCGGGTTGGTGGGTCACCATACCTACAACTATCGGGTCAACAATTAAAAAAACGAAAAAATATTGGATCAATAATTTCAATTTTAGTAGCCTACCCACCCGCCCATTTGTTTTTGCATAAGTCGCTATATTTATAACTAACTGACAAATAATTTAAAAAAGTGAAAAAATATTAGAGCTGTAATTTCAATACTAGTAACTCATCCACCCGGCTGTGTTTGTATAAATCTTTTGGTAACAAAATGGTTGGGTGGGCGGTGGGTTACTATATTTAAAATTAACGGCTGACCCGTTTCAGAAACAAATCAAATATTTAATTCAATTTTATTAACCCACCCACCCGCCTGGCTGTTTTTATATAGAGCACCAACCATTGATGGCATTATATATGTATTTACAACTACCGGGTCAATAATACTGTTTTTATATTTTAAATAGTGATGCCGCCGGATCCGTTTTTTAGCCGAAACTGGATCCATCAACAAAAATAAAAGCCCGAATCGAGACCGGATCCATAAAAATATAAAACTACCAATGCTAAGGTTTTTTTTCTTTTGTTGCATTTAATTTTTTTTTTCAAAAGTTGATAAAAAAACAACAAATAGATCACTTCTTATTTTTTTTTTATTAAAAGCAAAATATTAAAATTTATTTGTTAAAAATTTTCTTGATGAGTTAAATTTTCTATTTTATATTTTGTTCAGGTTGATTTATTTTTAAAAACAAACGTTAAAAAAGATTTTGTTATTAAATAAATTTTGAAACACGCCAACAATTAAAAAAAAATTTTAATTTTATTTATTTTCCTTAATATGAAAAATTTATTCTAGTTCTTGCAACACAAAAGAATTTCAAAATTTCGTACAATTTGAAAAAACTTATTGATAAAAAATTATTTGCTTATGGTTATTGTAACGTCAAAAAGCCAATTAATTAAAGATCAATCGTGAAAAACATTTTTCAAGAATGCTTTCTAAACATTTTTTTTGTGTATATGAGCGAATACACAAAAAAAATGTTGGGTCAAAAGACAAAATTAACTGTTGTCTAAAAATGTTTCCGATAAAAAAACCATTATTTGTTTTTAAGAATTTTATTTTTCAATTTTCAATTTCATTTTCAATAAAGCACAAAGTCTCGTTAAATATGATAAATTTTATAAAAACTATTTGAATTATATATTTTGAAATTGCAAAATATCATTGTTTTGCAACTTTTTGTATATTTTCACGTTAAAAAGTTTAGAAAGCATTTTTGAAAATGCCGGTGCATGAAAAAGTTAGAATGCTATAGGAGTTGTCCATAAAAAGAATTTGACCATTTCTATTAAAGATTTCACTAAAATTATTTCTTAAATATAATATTCAAGAAGTAATTTTAGTGATATCTTTAATTTTCTTTACTTTTAATTTTAATA
>JARJEC010110821.1:0-37066 GCA_030264575.1 Tachinus sp. AB-2021
ATAATAATAATAATAATAATAATAATAATAATAATAATAATAATAATAATAATAATAATAATAATAATAATAATAATAATAATAATAATAATAATAATAATAATAATAATAATAATATGCTTTATTTTAAGTAGTACATACATATAAGATTACATAAAAATGCCAAGTTCAGTAGATATCACTGGTCTATTTAACCCTTAATTTTGATTACCATTTTGACCAAATGTTTAATCTATTATTTCTTGGTCATCCTTACATTGTTTATGCGGCTGTAAATATGTTTTCTTTTTATGTTTTATCTTATTTTTATTGTATGAACAAATAATTTAATTATAAAATATGAAAAGTAAAACAATTGTATACATTTGATTGTTGTCGCTTGTAACGGTGTGGATTTGAATAATTGATTATAAATTTTTTGCTTAATTGTATTGATTTTGCCAAATTGGCGTTTTGATACTAGCTGTCTGTTCATCCATATAGAACACTAAATATACCCTATTTGTGTTCTAGATGGATGTATTTATATTATTTTACAAGAAAATATAATTCTTCACACCGATTTTAAAAAATACATATTTTTAACTCCATTTTCAACACAAATTTTTAGTACTATTGATTCTATTGTATTGTTACATATAAAGATTTTGTATCCACTCAAAAACATTATTACATTGTCCGGTACGCTAAATTATTTTTTGTGAATAAAATTTGTTTTTAATCACCATGCTATAAATTGCTATTATTCTAGTAGTTTATTTTTATTGAACTAAAAAATGCATTTCTGTCGCATGTAATTTTTTTACAACCAATAAAAATAGAATTTGTTACATCACGGCATATTTTTTTAATTCAAACCAAAATAACCAAAAAGGTTTTTGTAAATATATTTTTTTTTTATTTTCTAAAAATATTTTGCTTGAAAACAATTTCATGAAAATGAATAAAAGAAGTTTTTATTTTTTACATAAATAAAAGTACAAAACTAAGATATTTTTAATTTTAAATAACTAAATTAAGTTTAGTTACATATATTTTTGGATAATATTTGTTGGAACTTCATTATAACTTTAATAAAACACACTGCGCCACAGTGTGCCATCATTAGATAATTTATATATATATATATATATATATATATATATATATATATATATATATATATGTGTGTCTGGTAGTTTTCCAGTGTATTCTATGACTTATGTGATGTTGAATTTCCATGAATACGTCAGTTACTGTTTACTTTTTGGTTTTTGTGAGTAGCGTTTGCTTTTTAGTGCTGTAATTTGTACATTGTTCTAGGATGTGTTCTGTGGTTTCGACTGTGTTGCATGTTTAGCAGTTTGACAAGTTCTTCTGTTTAAATGTGTGTTGTTGTCACCTGTTAATCTGTGGCCCGTTTGATATCTTAATTTTTTTGTTGTACTTCGTGATAGGGCGAGGTTAGTATACCATTATTTACGGGTTGGTACCTGTTGGATTTATAAAAAACATTCTTCCGGTTGCTGTGTTTTCATTGAATATGTTTGTCCATTCTTCTTGTTTTTATTTTTCTAGTTGTTGTTTGTAGTTCTGGTGGGAAATATTGAAGTTTGTGATTGACTGGATTACGCTGTTGACGGCGTGGTCGACTAGATTCTTTCCGTTTGTGTTGCTTGGTATCCATTGCAGTATTATATTATGTCCATAGTTTTTTAGATATTCTATAGTATTGTAGCATTAGATGAATGTTTTACAGGAAATGACAAATTATAAAAGCTAAATTACATAAGTTTGATACTCAATATTTTTTAATGAAGTAAAAGTGAGTGTGTTCCCTTCTTGTAAACGATAAAGGAAGGAATATTGGAACAACCAATAGAATTTACAGGAAACCAGTATCACAACGCCTATATGGCCATAGAATCAAAATGATTAAGTTAGAAGTTTATAATCAATTATCTAAATTTAGATTGTAACGGTGTGTGTTACAATCTATATCTTTTATTTTTAAATATGTAAAAACATTAAAAACATTATTTACATTTTGTAAAAATTTTGTTTTTTTCTCAAAGTGTAATAATAAAAACAAATTGAACATTTCGTCATTTATTTCTTAATTTTGTTTTTAACAATGTTGCATATTTATGCTTAATTTTACAAAATTATGTTCAATTGGGCAAAAGAAATTGCGCGTTAACGTTAAAATGTCATTTTATTAAAATTGTCTGTCTGTAATTGACACAAACAGATATCTAATAAATAAATTACTTATATATAATAATTTCGGCGAGAGGTCACATTTACATTAAGCATGCAAACGAGCATAGAATACGCGATTCTTAGTTCAAAAAACAATAGGTCATTTTCACCTCTCGCTGAAATTACTGTATACATTTTTTCCAATTATTGAAAATATAAATGAAGAATACATAATTAATGTTAAATTAATATTTCAACGTTTAGGAATTGTTACAAATTGATGAAACTCACAAGGATGTCGGTACATACTAAAACCACGCAAGTACGATGAGAATATTTGAAATTGCAATATTTTACAGGAGTAAAATTAAAACGGAAATTGCACATTAAGGTCTTGCCGAACGATATATTAACATTTTTATTCAAGCCCATACGGAAAGACAGGAAGTTAATATTTGTAAACACCAGATAAAATATCCTCCTTATTTTATTTTACGTACATATCTATTTATTCTTTTATATTAAATGTGCTCAGAATACGATGTTACTTTTATTGTTAAACAATTCTTAATATATTATTTTTACAAAATTGAATTGTAGTAATTGTCTATATTCAAAATAACGTCATCTTTATAGACATTCTATTACAGGGTACGGAGAATACTAAATTAAAATAATAATGTAAACATGGCTGGAAGACCATGGTCAATGGCCATTTCATAAATAGGAAAAAAATGTATATATAAATAAAAAATTAAAATAGAGATTAAAGCATAATTCTTTACAAAATCATTAGAATCATCAGAATTATGAAAGTTGTCAAAATTGTTAAGATTTTGCATTTTGTTAAATTGACGTGTAATACGTGATACAGAACAATTGTAACCGTAATTGGTACGTACAATGTAATTTGATCTTAAAAAGGTTATTAACTCTATTGATTTTTACAACATTAAAATTAAAATCTACCATTTTTAATAACTCTGGATAATTCATACGACCAGCTATTAATTTATATAAAAACAATAAATCGTGAAATGCGTGTTTGCTGTAAAGTTTTCAAAGAATCTACTTGGAGAGGTGTTCCAACACTATATATGTAAATTAAATTGAAAGGTTCTTACAAGTTTATCTGTATTTTCTTAATTTTTATACATATTTGATGCTTATTTTAAGCAATGTTGCCTATTTTAGCATTTTTGTGCATATTTGATGCTTATTTTAAGCAATTTCCGATTTCACAAATGCTCTTCTGGTAGATTTGTCGAATATTTTCCACAACTTTAAATCAAGCGTGTTGAAAGTACTAAAGATGTTGAAATATTAGTAAATAAAAAATAACCGACTTTCTTTTAAAAAATTAAGAATTTTTGATATTTGGAAAAATTGCTAATGTTATAAATGAAAAAAGATAAAATCATTAATATTGATAAAAGTTTAATCAAACACGCTTTAAAAACATTTGTATGTTGAAAGAAATTTTTCGGCTTATGTATCATTTTTGGATAAACATTATAATTAACTCATTAAAAAATAAATCACAATTATTGTTATTGTCAAATTATTATTATTATTATTTGAATGTAACTTTTGTTTCATTCGTTGTGTTTATTATTATATTAAGTGTTATTATTTTTTTATAAATATTTATTTATAGCAAATACAATTTTTGATGCTTATTTTGCTGTTTTTAAAGCTTTTTGTGCGCTTATTTTGCAGTTTTTTACGCATATAAGTCCTACTTATTGATATTGTTAATTTAATGTGGACACTAAATATATTCATGTATGTTAGCCATTAGCATAATATTATTTAAATTAAATAATCACCGTTAGCATGAACGCAAATAATTTAATATAGCATTTATGATAATAACTATGCGGCAGTGTAAATTTACATTTTTTAACATAATTTCTATTCAAAATTAATTATTCAAGGAGTCCATTAATTAAAGTATTATCTATACTTACTTAGATATTTAATTTTGGTGTCTCATAATTTTATTATATTAACAGGTATCTAATAAAGCTTCAATTTGATAAAATTAAAATGCGTAAATTGTATATATGAGAAAAACTCTTGTGCGGGAATAGAGATGATACTTTTAAAATTTTATGTTTCAAATAATATCCATTTCTGCGGCTCGGTGTGTCCGACCATCTCTACACTCGAAAGGGTATAAAAGAGATGTAAAAGATAAATAATAATGTTTCAAATAAAAATTTCAATTGAAATGAAAATGTACTTATTAAAAATGTTAATAAAGTCGATTCAAAAGTTTAATATGTTGTAAATGCATTTTATTATTTTTATGATATATTTAGAAAAATAATTAAACCCAATCATTTTTACTTTAACTACGTTAGGTTGTTTCATTTGAAGATGGTACTAATATAATTTGTATTGGTAAAGATATTAATATGTTTATTCGTATTATAGACGAAGTAATTAGTTTTATATTTGAAAAAGTAATTTAATATCTTGTAAACCACTCTTTGAAAAACATGGAATACTAACTTTGACTTACTTCATTGTTCTAGAAACTGTTTCATTGGTTAAGAAAAATTTTACAAATAATAATTATTCAACGTACAATACTAGATCTATATATTAGATCGATATTAATTTAAGACTTTCTGTTTGTCACTCAGAGGAGAAAAACTATTATTTTTAATGGCAAAAAAATGCGTTGCCATTAAATATAAAGGATGTAAAATTAAATTATACGTTCAGGAAATGTGTAACACGGTTTGAATGATATTTTACAGCGTAATTTGTATTGTATTATTTAGTACTGTTTTGTATAATATTATGTATTTTTGTCATATGTTAGCTTAGGTTAGGTTAACATGTTAAGTCAGACTATCTCTCTCTCTTTCTCTCCAGGCACGTGATAGAGTCGGTAGATCAATTCAACAGACTGATTACTGCCATGTCCAAGCAGCATTACAGGCTCTACAATCGCCAGTAATAAAATCCAAACTGTTCTTGGATTGCATAAACAGTTTGGAGGCACTGGCCACTAACAACAGAATACAACTGGTCTGGACACCAAAAGACTAAGACATAGAACTTTAAGGCCGACCAGCTAGCTAAAAAGGGAACATCTGCCACATCAATTGAACCAGAACCCACATTTGAGATTTTACACAAAACAAGAGAGGAAAAAAAAAAGTCCAATGCAAACTTGCTAATGAACACAATAACTTGTAAAAGAGAACTTATTATCGTAGTACCGCATTCAATATGCAAAGTACAGTTCACGTTGGTAAGCATATGCTAACCCAAAAGAACTGAAACGAATACCTTGGCAAAAACTACAAAACTTCATATAAAAAACAGAACTGCAAAGGTGTAAGACGTCTGAGATGCACAATAAGTTTATCAGGACCGCAGTGCAGGGACGTTTGACAAACCACATCAAGAAAAAAAAATTTTAAAAATAGATTTAAACAACAAAAAATATCAAATAATCGAGTTCTCAGCAGTCACACAAAAATCTATTTCAATGATGAAGTAAAGCGTAAAGTTTCCCACATAGGTAACGATTTAAATAGTAAAGTGTTTCTGCCCTCAAATTTCATCAAATGCTCATATTGTAAGGTCGAACATATTATTGGGAGATGTAAAGCATTTAAGAAATTATCGGTAAATAAAATATATAAAATATATAAAATAAAAAACATTTTGTTTTTTTACTTGCTAGTTTTGAAAAAAATCTGATCGTAAACATAATATCTATTCCACATAGATACTATTTTATATACACTATCAAAACCGAATATGAATAGTAAAGAGTCAAAAACTATGCTGTCATTACATTAGCAACCAATCTAAATATTGCGCTATTATAAATCGGACAAGTTATTTGATCAATTAAAGCAAAATGTACAGCAATAATCAATTCTAGATACCTCACATCAGAGTTTATCAAGAGTATGTCCATATCTAAAGATAGCTAGTCTTTATTTTAATATCTCAAATACCATTGGTACGAGTCGCAAAATTGGAATGAATATTTACAGGACTAATCCCTAGAAGACTTACCAATCAAACATTTTGCAATTTTAGTTAACTACCTGATAAATCACATTAAACAACAATTTTGTCTATATTTTCGAAATTAGAAATGTGTCCATGAAAACCTATGCATTCGATAAATAAAATATAAAAACCACTTTATTCGTAATAAGCTAGGAACCATGAGGATTTATTTACGGTAGCAATACTAATTAAAAACTCAATAAATATTAAATGAAATTCTAAAAAAACTGTTTTCAGTCAGTTTAACGCGTTAGAGAAATAAATAAACCCAAAATTCTTGATTGTTGTGTACTTTTTAAGCATAAACAGTAATTTAAAAATCTAGAAATATGGATTTCTACTTTTTGAGATAATATTATCTCCTGGCTTGCCAAAGTGTATGTCAACACTGTATATTGAAGATTAATGACTGCAAAATTGTACCTATTTTTAACATAACATCATTAAAATTATTTTACTGATTTTGACATCATTACTGAATTTTTTGTTTGTGGCATTATTGCGTGATTAATCTATTAGTTTCTTAATTTTAATTTAAAGTGCATAAAAATTAATACTAGGTTAATTTTATTATAAATAATGTTTTATTTATCTTACAAAACGTGTTATTTCGATTAATAAATGTGATACCAAAAATAACTTTTACCCTACCCGAAGCAAAAATCGTCAATACCATTGCTAACGCATCACGTACATTTTATATGGGTATTCAAAATAATGTTCTGTTAGACATACAAAACATATACACAACGAATATCGCTTTGTTCAATTTAGAGATTGATTTAGAGATGTTAATACAGTGCGTTTCTTTATCATGCCATATTGTCAAACATGATGAATATTATTTATTATATTCTATTAGTTTTATCAAACTGTACATCTTTATCACTAGAATAGCTTTTATAATGAATAAATCTGTATTTAACAATTAATAATTCTATTGGCTATTTTTAACCATTTAAATGGACAAAAAGATGTTGTAATTTAAATTCGTTAGACTATTTTTTGATAACATTAATTTACAATAACTAGGAGACTGAATAATTGCATTTTCTAATGGAACCACTGTTTGACAGTTACAAAAATTAAAAAGAGATATTTATGCTAGGCAAGGTTACTGATTAGCTTTTTAACGCAAACAATTTGAACATTTACTAAAGTACATATAGTTTAGTAATATATTATACATGTATATTCTTATTATTACTTAATTAATATGTGTGTTCTCCGTTTACTGATTTTATATTTATCATAATAATGCTTAGTTTTGAATAATATTAAATAATTACTAAAAACTAAAATTATTTTAATGAATAGATTGGCGCTTGCCAACGTGCCTCAGCCGGAGTCTGAGTTTAGTCCGCAGTTCAATAGTTTCGAATTTTGTTAGCGCTTCTGTCTCGAATATGTAAAAAAATTATGTAAACTTACAATGTTTACTATACCTACCAGTACATATTTACCTCTATGCTTTGAAGATGATATATTTATTATTGACAATTAAATAAACTAAACATAATAGGATTTAACTAAAATGATTTCAAAATATTTACTTACATTTTTTTAATTGTATTTACAAATATTTGCTTGCATTTTTATAAATGTTAAAATTAAAATGGAGACCTTTACAATAGAAAGTAATGTTTTAAAACAACAATATTTATAAATGTGTATCTATGCTACTAAGGTAAATTCTCTCATTTTATCGTCATTGTTATTGAGCCAAGGAAATTGTGTTAGTTGTGTATAAATATACTGCAGTTCTTGTACTTAGGAATAACATTTTATAATGTTACTCTTTACCCAACGTTCTGCTCATATTAGAATATTATATTTTATAAACAATATAAGTTTATATAGCTCGTGTACCAATGTGCATTAAAAATATGGATGTATTTTCTTAACGCTACAATTTCGTTTAAGGTTTTGCATAGTCCTAAGGGGAAGTGAAGAGTGTAGCGGAGAAGTCTCTATTTTGCCTAAAATTTCTATCTTCACAATTTTAAATACGAATATTCACCAGTTTTTATCATCACAATTTCACAAAACTAGTTTTACTTCTATTTTTCATATATATTGTTAGAAAACCTATTTGAATAATTATTATTTATTACTGAATATAAAAAATAAAAATACTATCTGTCTATTAGTGGCAGAAAGCTTGATGGCTAGCACAATAAACCTTAACAAAAAATGATGATTGCTGCAGTCTACAGCTCATCAATCAATGTACTTTAATGTATAAATTGACTGTTAGGTTGGTAATACTTGTTGAGTTAATAAACATAATCAATTTATATGATGAGAAAAATTCAATTTAATAACAAATAAATCAATATATAATGAGTAATTTATATAATACAATAAAGGTGCATTTTCTAAAGCTTCTCAAATTACAAAATAACTTCAGCTTTATAATGTTTATAGTTAAGGTTATATTCTGTATTATTTCACATTAATGATATCAAATTAATTATTATTTGTTGTAAGTTAACAAAACGATTTATTAATTGTGATATAAAAACATAATAGTTATATTTTTAAGTTTACAACAAATTAAATGACCATGTTTTTGTTTAGGTTTTGTATCATCAGATAAATTTTAAATACAAATAGACAATGGCCAAATTAAAAGCACTTAAAATCAATAAGCTTACAATATATTAGAATATAATTGTTTTATTTAAAATTTCTCAATGTGTTATAATTAAAGAGATTTTATGCATTTGCATATTCTATAATATTTATAGTCCAATTAAATAATTGTGTATCTACACGAATTAGAACAAAACAACTTGTTAAAACCATTTTATATATTTTTGAGTTTTTGGCATATTTCGATAAAAGTGCATATTTGTATAATTTTACTGGTACAAGTATGAATATAGCCCTTAATAAATAATTAAATATATTTAAAATTTATAAAACATATATTAAGCATATTTTAGCATATTTTATATATTAAGTCCATATTTTTAACAAACTTTAGTAAAATTGATATTTTGAAATTTTGTGCATATTTAGTGCATATTTTGCAAAATTTTGTACATATATATATATGCATATATTTTTAACTTTTTGACTGCATATAATCTCAGCTTTAGTTATAATACAAGTTATTTTTATTTGATATTTTTACTTTCCAAGGAAAACGTATTTTTTCAAAATTGGCCATTTTCTATAATGGCTTCTATTTGGTTTAAATCTTAAGTTATAAAAACAAAACTAACACATCTTATGTGCACCACAGTAGAAAACAGCTAATTTCGAAAAATTAAGTTTTTCTTGGAAACTAAAAATTATAAAAGAATCTGTTTACTGCCATTAAACTCATCTCAGAAAATTAGCTCAAGACAACCTTATCAGAATTCATCTAATATTTTTAGTTTCTGAGAGAAATGGTAAATATATGAAAAATATATAAATAAATGATTAATTAAGATGCAACGAAATTAGTTTATTTAATAATAATATTTATTTGTAAGTAACAATTTCAACTTATGTATTTATTAAATACCTATAACTGAAGAATTTTTGCATAAAGTTTTATTAGAATGTCAAGAACAAATCTAAACTATTAATGAATTTTCCAATGTTGTAACTTTAATAATAACAAAGTTAGCAATGGCAAGCTTCCAAATTGCAGATTTGCAATTATCTGATTGTGTCTATATTCCTAGCAACAACATTGAATTTTGAAATTTTAATCATAAGTAGTATAACTTTATAATTAAAATATTTTTATAATTATTTATTTTAAACAATAATTAATTAAAAATAAAATTTGATAAATTTGATCACCAGCCAATATTATATACTTAATCTAAAAAAAAAGTTTCAAATCCAGTTTATACTTTACTAGAATTACGGATTAATTATCATTTACTACTTGCTTTGGCTTTTTGTTTCACCGCAAGAAATGCTTCATTAATCTATACTTCAACAAAGTTTTGACTTGCGTTAACTTCTTTATTATATTAAATAACATTTCCTATAGGATAATTAAAAGCTGTATACAAAATAAAGTATTTTAAAATCAATACCACATTAACATATATTTTTGTCAATTTAATATTATAAATTATTTTTATTCATATTTAAATCAATAATGTATGCTGGTAACTTTACAATTCTAAATCATGTTTTCGTTTGCTCCGCGAGTTGAGATTATGTATATTAATACATTTATAAATTCTCGTTCAAATAAAGGTTTTTGACAGCTTATTTGTCTATATTGGGCAATTATAACTATAAGTACTCATACGAATTTGCGTTTGAATATGGAAAACTTTTACAAACTTTTTATAATAAACATAAATACTTAAACTCGAAATATAAAAATAATGTAAAATAAAATCTAAAGTTTAGCGTGAATCAATATATTACGCAAATTTGGCAAGTTAAAAAGTTTGCTTTCTTTGGGGGGAAGGAGCATTTGAAAACGGCCCACAGTGGTAAAAATGTTCAATTTAGCTGGACATTTGGTCAAACTTTCATCTTAACAGATTTGTCAGTTCTGCATTTTATTATTATTAGGAATAGTAGATATGCTAAAATTTACATGAAAAAAATTTAAAAAGCACAATTATTCATTGAAACATACACATTTCTGAACACTTTAAGCCATTGGTTTGTTGATTATTATTAACAAACCAATGGCTTAAACTTACTTAGTTTAAAAATGCCATGCGGACCTGCTGATTGAAGTTAGAAATTCTTATTTAAGGGTCTTAATAGATATATAATAGATAGTAATATAATAACTACAACAAATTTAAGCTACCAAAGCGCAATAAAATATTTTAAAAATACCAGATAGACTAAACAATTTACTCAAAATATTGCAAAAAGAAATTTATAAATGACTGTATCTTTTTCCCCAATTCGCTCACTTATAAAGTACTATTTATATAGAACAGATTCTATATTAATTTTTTCCTTACAGAGCCATAGAGCCGCGGAAATTGCAATATTCCAAAGAAATGTCAGTTTAGTTACATCAAATTTTAATGTTATTTTTGTATTTTATATTAAAAAAAAATACCCTGAGGAATTACTATTTCTATATCAGAGCCAGAAATAGATCAATAGTACAAAATTTACTATAATATCTAAGGCATATAAAAAATTTGTATTCAGATAATGTTTTTTAAGTTAAATTTTTTGTAGTTGTTTTTGCAGACTTCAATTTTTTTATTATAATTATTAAATAGTAACATCTTTCTCGACTTTTTTTATATCTTTAAATGTTAAAATATCAAGTTGTAATGTTTTTAGGGAAGTGTTGTTAAATTATATTTTTATAAGTTTTGTGGGAGCAATTTTTATTAAATTTCTTGTTTTTAAATCTGTTTGTTTAATTTTTATGAATTTCTTCTCTGTTTCTTTAATGATGGTGTGAATAGACATTTTATTTATAGTGTAGTATTTTTTTCTTATATTATAAGATGGACAAACCTTGTTTGGTGGTGGTGGTGATATAAAAACAACGTATTTTATATTTCATATACATAAAATGATATATCATTATATCCTTTTTTAATAAATAAAATTGGAGCATCTTTTAGAATTGACAATTACATGCTAAAATCTATATTCCATTCGCATTTTGAGGGTCTAATAAGTATATCGTAAACAAATTTCAATTGATTTCGATGGTTTTAAACGATTTATAAACAATATCTAGTTAAATTGAGTGTTTTTATCAGTGTGCGGCGTTGCCATCCAGCTCAGGGAGTGGGTGGTTCATATACGAACGCCACAAGTTTTTAAAATTCAAAGATCAGTCGTTCGCAAATGCTTCAGTTTTCTGCTAAAATAAACTTGAAAAGAAAAGGTTCTGATATTATGAAACCCCTCCATAAACTAAATTGTCTTTAATTGTATATTACTTATAATACACAAAACAAATAAAAAACAGTATCTATTTATACAATATACAGATTTAAGAAATGAATATAACTTCGACTGCGTAGCGCTATTCGTTTAGCGACCAAGAATACCGACATTTTTGGCATATGTGAAATACGAAAAATATTCAAATTTATTCCAACCGGTATTACACATGTACATAGAATATGAAGATATTATAAGATTGCAGCTTTTCAGAAATGGTATAGACAAACCACCAGCCTAATATACACGTGTATATATGCAGTTACGTATTTGATACATACTGACTGCCAATATATCCTACGGTTAGGTTGGCATCCAAATATATTTTCATAATTAGGTATTACATGGCGTCCGTATATTGAAAATGGATGTAATAGCGTTTTCAAGTTATATGCACTGAGTTCGAGCTTGATCCACGCAAAATGCAGATTGCACAAATTCAGTTCTGTCACTCTTTGCATTATAAATTAAACACATTTTTTATACATTTTCCGCAAAATTTTGAAGTTTTTAAAATTACAACAATAACAGTGACACATAACATGGGAAATGTATAGAAATGAAGTTTAACTAACATTTACAATAATATTTATATCAGAGTAGTAAACATTTATGTACTGATATTAAGAATGATATGGCAAATTTTGATGTTTAATTATATACAAAAAATGTAATTACTGCTACAGAATAGTGTTAGTTTGCAGGTTTTTCTATAATTTTGCAATGCTACTTACAAGTAAATTGCCATGTTTTTAGTATTGTACAAATGCTGAAAAATTATTATAATAAGGATAAACAATAAGATTTAGGAATATTTTTTTCAGAAGGAATTGATTGAAAAAAAAAACAAAAAATAGTAAAAGTTAAGATATTTTCAAAATTCAATATACTGTTATAATGTGGACGGTTTTGAAAGAATGTCATAATAAAATACAGACACAGTTATTTATTAAACTTATTATACATATTTTTATTTTATTTTAAATAAATCTGTACCACACAACCATTTTATTATATATGAAAAACAAGGGTTTCTAAATAAAAGTGCAAGATCTCGAGGTTGTTACATAAAAAAATCCACTAAAATTGTAACTTTAAAACAAATGACGATACAAATTTTTAAATTTGTAGCAAAATATATATTTTATAAAAATTAATATTCATTTTTAGATTCAAGAATAATTTTGATTAATTTTTTTTTTAATTTATTTAAGTAGTACACACAATATTAGTCGTAAAAGTTGTATTTAAGCAGTTATTGTAAACGTTGAGTTTTTTGTAAATTATCATTATTTCCCTCAACCACATGCGCGCGATTGGTGCGAAAATATAACATAAATTAATTATTACACATGATCACAATGTGATAATTAATTCATTCAGTTTTATTAATCATAATAATAAGTATAAAAATTTTAATAAATTTAAGTTCTGATAGAATTTAGGGCAAAATTAACACGTCGACTGTCTTCACCTTAAACTTGAAATCTGTGCTTTATTTTGCACACGTTGATATTACGCACATACAATATGATGTAATGTTATTCGTGACTAGCACCCAACCATATCGAATTTGCAACCGGCAAAATTTTAACGGAAACGAAAATTAAAATATATATCGGATGCCAATTTTCCGGAAATGTCATCATTGCCGCTAATTCTACATAGAGGATGTCAACTTGTATGGTGTATATTTAATGTTTGTTAAATATATACCATACAAGTTGATATTCTAAGTGTAAAAGATATTTATAGGTTTCTCTGTTTGAATGGAAATCGTTGCACAATAACTTTACCAAATTCTCATAGAAATAGGATGGTTGATAACACCCAGACATTTTTTATCGGGAATGGTCAATGGCAAAGTAACATCCCATACATCGGATTTAATTTTACAACGGACTTTTGCGGTATATATTTAATAAACATTTTTTTTAAATATTAAACAAAATTATTTTGTAAACTAAACTGATCACAAATATTGAATGCGATATCAATCGGATCTCCGTAAAGTTAGACAATAAAGTTAGTTAGATAGATAGCGGTAAAGTTGGCATCTAATATACAGTTCCAATCCGTATATCTAATACTTTGTTTATTTACCGTTGTATTTTATTTATAGCATTAAAAACCACAAATTATAACTATTTATAAAAATATTTCATAGATATTATAATAGGATGTCAAGATAACATAATTTTAAAATTTTAAAATTTATTGTTTTGTTCAACCATTAGAACAAAAAAGTGTGATTTTCCTCAAGTATGTATCTGATTTTTTCTAATTTAAACTATTTGACTATTTTACACAACGTAAACAAAAGCAGAAAATTAAACCTTTTGAAACATTTAAACATAAAAAGAATATAAATTTGCAAATTTTAAACGACCAGATTGACTTTATGTCAATAATGAATCCAATCCCCTTACCCAATCAATCAATAATTGCGTATTTGTTTGCTAACCTCAAAATATTGATAATCTTTAATCTTTTTTAAATGCGCTTTTTTTGTACTGTAACCTCTTACTCTTTTTTGCTCTAATATATTTTTATGTTATCTTTGTTTTCCTTAGTACCGACGCAAGGGATGGCAAAATAGAAAGTTCGTGCGCTATAAATATTAGTAACAGTGGCAAATAATATTATGAATAAATAAATCAACTTTTTATATTTCTTCACACATATTAGACACAATTATACACACATGAATATAATTAAGTTTTAACGAAAACAGACAAGGGAAATATATAGAATCTAAAAAGTGTTTGTGTTCCAAAATTAATGGACTATGCATAGTAGATACTAAACACCATCTAATGCTACAATTCGGTTGTTTTAAGCTTTTTTTAAAAGATGCACCCTAAACAAATTTTAATTTTCTATAATATCTTGTTAACTATTAGTCTCTAACATTTGAATATCAATTGTCGTGTTTTTTTATATAGCAACCCAACCCTCATTTTAAAATTTTATTTAAATAATGTTTGTTTGAATTCAAAAATTGATAATAAGTATATTTACAAAACAAAAATTTTGAAAAGCATTAAAATTAATCAAATTAATTTAAACGTATGTTATAATTGACGTTATACTTGTAATTTATTTTTAAAATTAGAAAAACGAGATATATTTAAATAAAATATAAATAATAGACGTTGTTATTTAAAATTTTAAAAAATACTTGCAAATAATAAATATTAAGAACAAATACTTGACTGAAGTTTATAAATCTATTTTTTTTTAATTTTAAATATCGTACAAAAATGCTTAAAAAATAACCGAGTTATATAGTATTTGTGGGATTTTAGTATCCAGACTTAATAAACAAATACAATATTTATTGCTACTGTATCTATAATCAAGTGTTATAATTATATATTTTACGCTTTTCCTTCAACCGCCTGCTCCGCGCCACACCCAAGAAAACTTTTGAGATTTATATACTGCTCTATTTACATTTTACTGTTTTTGAAAAAAAATGTATGTTTGTATCTTAAACGTAAAATGGTTTTACATTCTCGAATATTGTTTTTGGTCGCCAAAAAGTTTTCAATGTCGAAAGTAAAAGTGGCTTTGCGCATTATAGATACAAAAATAACTATCTTGTGATGAATACTTTCGTATATTTGTAAAAACCATATGTACGAGTATATTTTGAGATTTTTGCATGTGCCCATAAACCAGACGCTACTTCAAGTATAGCTGAAATATTTATAACTTTTCTTTTCCTTTTGCTGGCCTAATAATTTCTCAATTAAGAATACTTTTAAATTAAATAGTTTGATATCTTACGTTCATTAATAGAACTTACATTTGTCGGTTTATTTCCTCCTATAAATGAGTTTTTAATTAAAAGGTTGATTAAGCGTAATAAAGACGTTATTTCAGAATTGCAAACGCAAGAAGAAACGGTTGTTTTATTAGATGTGCAATATTTTTTATTAATAATTAAGTAATTTATCAAAATATGTTGATGATAGGTCAGTGTCTGTTATTAAATACATAATAAAGAGCTATATATAAAATGTTTTATAATTAATTAATCACATTTTATATTTTAGATCAGAGGTGAGCAACATGTGGCTCGCCTATAGGATGCATCCAGTTATCATTTACATGCTGCCCGCTAGTTAGAACTACCGCTCGTTTTTTTTAAATTTTGTTCAATAAAAATATAATTTGAGTTTAAAAGTAAAAATATAAATAAGATAATTAATTACCAGTAGACTAATCTACATCATCAAAGTTAAATAAAATCATTATATCACCTTTTTGATATTTGTAAAAAAAGAATCTTATTTTTACTATTTTTGCTTTTCTGAATGTTTATAAATTAAGACCAGTTGGGTAAAACCCAACAAATACAATTACTACCATAAATTAAATTTTTATTCTATTAATGACTTTTTGTTCTAACCTTCTATTGATGTTGATGATTTTAATTATTATATATATATACTGTATTTATTTTGTACTGAACTGTATAATAATATATTGTATTGTACTTGTATTTATTGTATTAATCGCATAGTACGTACGATGTACTCAAAGAAAATAAAGTATTTATTTATATATTTATTTATTTATTTAATTTTTTATTTATTTATTTATTTATTTATTTACTGACTTATTTAAATGCATTCTGTTTAATAAAGTTTTGTTATGCAAATTACTATTGTATTATATTCACCGTATTATTTTTACATTTTATTTTGTTCGAGACAGTTTAATTTTTTCGTAATTGAAATTTGGTTTTTTCTATTTGTGTTGTTTACTTTTAATTTATTCTTTATTTATTTTTGATTCATTTATTGTTTTCTAGTTATTTTGTCAAAATCTTTCTGCATATGTAATATTTTTTTCTTTTATTACTTAAATTTGTACACTTTAATACCGTTAAAATTCAAAATATAAGTCACATGTAAATCGAACCAACGTAATCGGCAAGGAAGAGTCAAATTGACCTTCCATTACGGCCGACTCGTAATCATAAAAAAATTATTGCTTATTTAAAACACATAATTTTAGGAAACTATTGCATGATTTGTTGCAAAATTTTATATAGTGCCTGATATAGTTCCGACATAAGTATGTTAAGTTAGCATCTATTGTGATATTTGGTTTATTTAATAAATAAGAAAAGTTAATTGATTGAATAGAATATACCATTTTTTTAAATATTTTTCTTAGAGAAAATATGAAGTCTCTCAATAGTAAAGAAATCATGTCTATTAATTTGATCAATATGTAAAATTAGGGCATAATGACCCCTGCATCAACAGAGTTACAAGTCGAGATTTTTAATTCTTCGTTCGTGATCATGTAATCGATAATTCTGCTACTAGATACTCCATTCCTATCGGTAAGTCCTTTTGTTGGTATATTATTAATGATGAATAAATTAAATAAATGGATTAAGTCTTTAAATTAGCTAATTTTTTTACTTTAGAACACAAAAAATATACGGCTCGGTTATAAAAATATCTTTTATTTATACATAAAAATTACAAGAACATTGATCATTACTACTTGACAATTTATATAATATATACAAGAATAAACACAACTATATTCTTATCACAATTTATTTAGTCGCACTGTTGTCACTGTCGATCAATTTAATTTCTTTTATAATATATTATTATGATGTTTTTCTCCAATCAATATATGTTCAATTATTTGTATGTACGTACAATATTAAGCTATAATACTAACCAGGAATGTTTTGATTGCGACCTTCTTAAAACAACAAAAAATATTATTTTGATATAATATAAGGTATCTGTGTATAAAAAATCAAAATACATGATTTATTGCAAGTATTTATGTCGTTTTTTTAAGATTGTTACTTAATAAATAATTTCTTTTAACTAAACAACAGTTTCTTCAGATAAATTAAAAAAATTGTTATTTTCACATATATATATATATATATATATATATATATATATATATATAACTTAGATCGTCCGTACATTTACACGCTATATGCACCCCCATGTAAAATCAGGTCTATTACATTCAAAATGTCAAAAGAAGTTTCCGTTAAAAAATTTAGAAAGACGCTGTTATGATGAATTTTAAAAAATAATATATGGTTGGGCACATATTGTAGTTGACCGCGTTTTGCAATAAAGGAGCCACAGCAATTCACACGTATACATATATTCGTTCATAAACCAGACAAACTATCGCTTATAAGGCGTCCGATATGTTTGGCATCATTGGTGTAAAATCATGCCGGTTTGTCAATAAAGAATGTGTGGTACAGGTTCTATTTTTGAGCGGAAAGATTAAAAACTCATAGTTGGGAATAGCACGCAGATATATTTAAATAACGGTCACTCACAGAACGATGGTGCTATGCTACGATCCGTATTATGACTGAGGTGTTTAGTCATAATACAGATCGTAACACTTTATCTTGTTTAGACATAGTAAGCAACGATTACTCTAGAAGCTTTGCAAGTTGTGTGACCTAAAACAATTAAATTTTTCTAAGCGGAGGGAGCAAATGAAGAATGTGTTGTGCACGTTTTGTTTTAAGCCACAAAATAAAAGCACATGGTTGGACAAAGCTCTAACATATTTTTCAAGTACTGATTGATTTTTGTTTATCAACAATATTTAAAATATTTGAAAACATCTTACAAGTCAAAATGAAACGTATAGCTTTTTAAGTGTGTTGTTTCAGTTGTAAAATTTAAATTATTTATTATTATTTAATAAATTAAATAAATATACAATAAAAAATATGAATGTATTACATCCTAAACAAATGTTTATTTTTGAATCAAATTTTATTAGTTATTGAACTTGATACAGATAATATTTAATAGAATAGAAATATATTTAGTTGATAATGTTGTATCTTAGAAAAACTTCGTTAAGACTGCTATTAAGCGCAAGTGTAAAATGTTTCTCAAACTGTAACATTTATTTTAATTATAAGAGCATCTGACATACTTGTAATAAATTATGACACATTGACAAATATGCTATAATAAACAAAATGTTCGAAGAGGGGAAAGGCTCAAATGCAAATGGCAAATAAAGAATTATATGTATGCAATAAGCGCATAATATATAATTGCAGAAAAGTAATAAACTTAACCAATAAATGAGTTTACAAATGCAAAAAAGTTAAATTTCAAAATAAATGCATAAAAATTGTTTTAAAAAAATTAAAATAAACATGAAAAAAACTCAATATAACTCCATACCAATTTTTCAATGTTTTCAAAGATAATTTTGACTTGTAAAAAAATATTAAAACATTATAACTTATCTTTTCTAAAAGATTAAGTAAACAGTTTAAAATTAATTATTCAAATTTACACCATTGCAAACGTAAATAATACATAGTGCTAGTTTTCTATGGGATTAATAAATTGCTCTTTTTCCAATTTGAAAAATGCATGATTTGTAATTTCCCTTTTTGATGCTTCCTTTAGAAATTACAAAATCATAGAAAAATGTGATAAATATGAATATTAAGATGTAATACATGTGTTCAAAAATGACCATTTTTGTTTTTGTCTTAGTAATTAGTTTCAAAATCCAAGTCAAGTTTAAAATTTGCATCAAGTTTTTCTAAACATTAATAACCAACAAATTTACCAATAGAATGCAGAATTATTGTCACCGTAATATTATAATATTAATATTAATTAAATAAATAAAGAACGCTAGAACGCGTCGATTAGAACAAAAATACTTTTGCCATACTTGAAAAATATACAAATAAAAATTGCTTCACTATTTTCAAAACTAATTAATTTTGTATTAATAAAATTGTGTAAACCGCAAATTAATTTACGGTATTTTATTTAAATATTGCATTAATGTTTATTTAATATTTTTTAATTATAATGATATTTGATTAGAATATTTAAATTTTGTTGTTAAAAAAATAAAAAAATAATTTATTTAATAGTCATAATTGACTTGTATTAATAATAACTCAAGAACTTGCATTTAATGTGTGAGGTTGTTGCATGCACAACTGAGCTACTTTAAGGAGGCAAAATTGTTGCTTTTTGTTGTTTTTTCTCCAAAACTAATAAAGATAAGCCAGTTCTGTTTCGGTATCAATGCTAGCATAATTTTGCAGCTTTTGCTCTAAAAGCTGAATAAAAAATGAGGATTTTTTATAACGTAGGCAATACACCCACCAGAGTTTCTACCTAAAAATATCTAAGAATTTTACACAATCTTTTTTGGTGTTACAGGTGTGTCAAATTTAATATTGCACATATGAAGTGTCATCATTTTATTAATTTTTTTCATAGACGTTCGTGATATTCCGATACTTGGATGTATGAGTGGAAATATTTGTTGGTTATGATAATTAAAATTTTTATTTTTATTTTAATGTAGCAATTTTACTACTTAATATATTTATAGGAAAATGTTTGGTTCAATTTATTGCAATCTCGGTTAAATTTGTAACCTTTTCCTAATTTAAATGTTTTCATAATAAATATTTGCAAATAACAATTATATTTTATTTGTTCCGCTTATGAAAAAAACCAAATACGGAATTATACTACCACAAGTGCTTATTTGGTTGCCCATTAATCATGGGCTATAATTGCCGGTAATTCCTCCAATCAAAATATGTCAATTGTACACTCAAATAAAAAAACTGAATCCTACAACTTCACTCCCTTGTTAAGCGTTTTCCGCAAATGTCAATAAATTTATTGGTTGGTTAAATATTAATTATCAGTTTAGTAATCATAGTAACGTGTTTCAAAAAATTGTCGTTAAGGAAAACTTATTTATTTTCTTTAAGGACGTGCTTAAAAAATATAAAACATGTCTGCAAAATAATTGTTGCCGTTTAAAATAAATAATATGTTACAACTATATTTTAAATAACTTACAGTTAAAAATGATTAATTTTTTTTTAATTCATATATAAAAACTTATAAATATTCTAATAATTATTTTTTAGATATGAGTTTCAATGGCGATCAAATTAAATCGCTACTTGGAAAACAAATAAACTGTTTTGTTATATAAAAATATTTTTATACTACGTTAGTAAAGTAATAGTAAATTAGTATAAAATTAGAATCAGCAAAATTGTATAATAGCATTTTCCTATAAATCCTAAAAGTCCTTAAAGTCATTCTCCGCTGGACATAACCCCTTCATTAGTTAGAAAAACCTCCTAAAAAACTGATTTTTCTAGTTACATAAGAGATACTAAACTAACTGTCTAGAACAACCAATATAATTTACAGGCAACCAGTATCACAACACAAATCTGGCTATAGACTAAAAAATATTAAATGAAAAGTCTAAAATCAATTATCCAATTTCACGCGACATTGATCAAAAGCACATAGTTGATTCAGTCTTTATAAAAGATCATCAATGTACCAAATTTACGAAAAACAACATTTGCGTGAGAGAAGAAAAGTTTAAGCAAATTGGTAGATCTTATGCATGAGTGGGAACATAAAACATTATGAGCTGTAACAAATTTGGGATATTTATGTTATTATTTACTAATTAAAAATAAATATAAACTCTCTGGTATTGCAAAACAAAGCGAAGGGTACAGAGAACAAATTTTACATTATCTCTTATAAATGTGGAACAAATTAAGCTAAGATTCAAAATTCTTTAATGAACAGCTTTCAATTGGCATACCAGCAATGTTGTAACAATATAAACTAGGTGCTGCCTTTTTGGTGTATGATACGATTTTTATCATTTTTACGTTAAATTCTAGACAGTTTTGATGACACCATAGACATATTTTATCTAGTTCAGCTTGGAAAAAAGGACATCAGCTAGACAAAGAATTGAGAGAGAATTTTCACATTATCTACAGGTTGGACCTTTATGAGACAACATACGTCGCAGTATAGTATGAAGAAGAAAAGCCGTTAAAGAAAACAAACATAGGTCTGTTTAATAAATAAGAGGTCTTAAAGTTAATTAAATAATATTAAAACCAACACATTTCACAACACAATTTTAATAATATAATTTTAAAATTCATGCCCGCAAATGGTTTTTCTCAAAATCTGTATAGATTACATAAATTTGACCCTAGCAATTTTAACAAGATTATTAACAGTAGATTTTTTAAACAAAAACGTGTTGATCAATGATGATTTGCAAAAGCATCAATTCATACAAAAAACTTTTAAATACTTTAGAATTAAAATGGGTCTATAGTTTGAAATGTAAATTATGTCAGATTTTATGAATTCGAGAAACTAAATACAACATAACAGTCTTTCAAAATAAATTATAGAAATTGGTCCATTTATAAAATATGACTCTACTTCAAAATTTGTCTAAGTTTCATTAAACTTAAAGATAATATTGATTTTTATATTTGAAATTTCTATAGTTGAATTAGTTAAGTTACAGTGTATGTCAAAAGTTGGAATGTTAGAATTGCATTTGTAAACTATTTAGTATCAAACAGGCATTATGGAACAATATGTAAACACTAATTATAATATCGGTAATTTAAAACTTAAAGAAGCCTTTCAATATAAAATTTAAATAAATACAAATTTTAATTACATTACATTATATATTATATAACATAAATTCATAATAAAATTTAAAATACAAAATTCACAAAACAGATTAATACCGTGTCCGTCGCAACCAAACTTTTAGAAAGAAGTTTTATAGTAAACACGCATGTGAATATCACCGAACGCGCAATGACATTAACTATTCGGATTTTATTTGGCCGTAATTTATATTTGATTGTGGCAACATAGCCAGACGCTCTAATATCAATAAAATGAAAATGAACATATGTTACGGACCCTCTAATGATGAATAAATATATATATATATATACGCTTTTTTACTAAGAGCGACGCATTTTGTTTTTTCAATTAAAAGACTTGTGGGTTAGTTATGGTAATGATTTTAATTTCAAATTAAAGTACATTCAATGCCATCATTTATGGAATACGATATCGTTCAAATGTTCGCCGCGGAAGCGCTGGCCCAAATTTTCCATGACTCGAGTACACAAATCAGCCAAAATACCAAGAATTTTGCGCTCAATGTTGGCCAGCAGCACCTCTAACGTTTCTGGCTTGTTGGCATAGACCAGCGATTTAATGTAACCCGAAAGAAAAAAGTCTAAAGGGGTTAAGTCGCACGAACGAGGCGGCCATTCGGGATCACCGTTGCGTGAGATAACCGCTCACCGAACTTGGTGTTCAATAATTCGATTCTGTCATACGCTGCATGGCACGTTGCGCCGTCCTGTTAGAACCACATATTGTCCAAGTCAATAACGTCGAGCTGGTCCCAAAAATACACCGATATCATTCTTCTGGAGCGATCGCCGTTGACGGTTGTTGGTGCACCGTTAGGCCGATAACGCTGCCAGCATGAAAACTGCCCCAAACAATTATTTTTTTCGAATAAAGTTGTGGCGTGTGCTTCTCTTCTGGCTGCTCACTTGTTGTTGTTGATAGGATGATTGGTGCGTACCTGGGTTAGTGGTGAATGGGTCGGTTGGTAGGTGGGCTGGTGGCTGAATGGACCGGCAAGAAGGTGGGTTGGTGGTACAAACTACAATGTTTAGAAAACCAATTCTGATTACAATTAAAATTCAAAATTAAATGTTACTACTAGGAAGCAAAAATGGATCTGATAATTGTAAATGTGCAATTTATAACAGTAAATTTTTTTTTTCTAATCAAATAAAGGGATTTGTACAATTCTTATACGTTTTTAAATGAGAAAGTTGTTCTTCAACTGTGGAGAAAATTGAACATTTTCTCTACGGGTTACTAACCAATGTGAAGACGAGTCTTTACTTTTCTCCATGGGTAGTATTTATCGTTAATATTAAAATTAATTGACATTGACAACATCGAATCTGTGTTTGTTGCATCTCTACAAATTATCAAGAAAAAATGAAAATTATGGATGATATAGAGAATTGTACGCCGCCAGACGTACAAGAGGCTGCAAAACTTACAACACTTAACCTCTAAGTTACAAAACTTTCATGGATTGGCGCAGTACAAAGAACACAACTTCATTCTCCGAAAATGTTTTCTTGGCGTATTTCTCCGGACTAGTAGAGAAATACAAATCCTCTTTATTGTGGTCTCAATATTCTATGCTAAGATCTACTCTGAGCATTTACAACAATATTAATATTGAAACCTATCCCAAGTTATGTGCATTTATAAAAAAAAATCCAAGAGCTATCAGGCTATAAAATCAAAAACATTTACTCCCAAGGAAATTGATGAATTCTTATACAAAGCTCAAGATGAAATATATCTTGCAACAAAGGTAAGATATCGACTTCTTAATAATATGCTTTCATGTGTACCTACAATTAATGATATTTTTTTAAGGTAGCTCTTATAATGGGCATTATGGTTGCTTGCAGGAGCACTGAAATACATGCCATAAAAATGAATAATATTGCTGACATAAACAAATATTGGTCACCATCCCTGTTACCAAAACCAAAATTGTACGAACATTCACCATAACTGGTAAATTTTATAATATTGTTCAAAAATATATCAATTTACGTCGCCAAATATGTCGACCGATATTTTTTCTAAACTATCAAAAAGGCAAGTGCACTTCTCAAAATATAGGTGTCAACAAGATATTCAAAATAGGGCGAAAAATAGCCAACTATTTAAAACTACCTAAAGCTAAAAAGTATACTAGACACAGTTTCCGTAGATCATCAACTACCATACTAGTAGATGCAGGTGCAGATATAACGGCTTTGAAAAGACATGGTGGGTGGAAGACCACATCAGTAGCCAAAGGTTATATACTTTCATTAATAACAAGATGGACTCTTCCAACAAAATCATCAACGCAATTCAAACTTCTAGCATGTACGAAATGCAACGGAGAATGAAAATATCACAACAAAAACTTAAACATTGACTCTAGTGTAAATGTAAAATCATCTCCCTTTACTATCGTTAATTATAGTACGGTTAATGTATATGTTAATAACAAAAAAGATATATAAAAAAATATTACAATTATTACTTAATTCTTTAATATGATTAGAAAAAGTATAGTATTTAACTCGTGATGAATGGTCAACTTTTTCACTCGTTGAATAATATACTATTTTTCCTATGTTATCAGTGACAAAAATAGTTTCCATGCATTTAATACAAAAATAGAGAGGACAGTGATAAAGGCAGTTGTATTATATGATAAATTAATTTTATATCTACGTGATATTTTTTTCTACGTTTAATTTCTATAATTTTATTTACATAATTTCTATTTTTGCCGTTGTAGAAAAAATGTTGTTTATATTGTATATATATATATATATATATATATATATATATATATGTCGACCTGATGGTTTCGACCAAAATCAACAATCTCACGCATCATAAAATCACTAATTTTAGTTAATTGAAAAATAACTATTTTTGCTGTTGTAAAAAAACGTTGTTTGTATTTCGTGACAAAATTCGTGCTTCGGTCTACAAAATTACCAATCTCACGCGACATAAAAAAAATACCCATTTTGCGCACTTAATACAAAAATAACTATTTTTATATAAAAACATTTTCTGTTTTGTCCATTAAATATAGGATTAAATTATGAAATTATGGTAAAGTGTTGAGTAGCAAACTGTGTCACACCGAAATAGGAGAAATCTTTAATTTTATTTTAGTATATATTCCATATTTTAAAATTATGAAAACTCACATTATCTAATAGTAATAATAATATGAGTTTTGATTCCAATGCTTGGTTTGTAAAACAATTGTTAAAAAGGAGCATTTAAAAAAATATTTTTTATTACTGATATAAAATTGATTATAAAACATAAAAAGCCCGATTTATTTAGATAATACTTATGAATATGAGGTTGTGTATCTGACACTGACAAATATTATTAATTAACTTATCAAATTCGATTTGTTTATATTGATATTGCTTCATCTCAACTCCACTTTTTCGATTTTACATGATCTCTCTTTTTGGAGTGAATATGTAATGCATTTAATGCGTAAAAACGGACACAAAAGAAAGTGAAAGAAGATGTAAAATTGATGAGGGGAATTGAAAAAGATTTAGAATATTGGAGTAATCTTAAATTTGATATTGAAAAAAATGGCCCCAAAGAGTTTACTTCAAAATATTTAACTTTCAATCCATTGAAACCCAGAAATTTTATATTATTTATGATATAAAATTAGACAAGTTTATGTTCAAAATATACAGGGTGCTCTTAAATAAGTCCAAAAATATTGGTAGTTTAATTAAAATTTTATTATTTTAAATTTTTAAACAAGACTAACAATGGTAGGCCGCATGTGTAGATAGTCGGCACATTGTAATAGGATAAGTAACGGTGTTTATTTATAATAATCTTTAATATTTTACTTTAGTAATTGTAAACTGATACATATAGTTTACCCTATTATTTAATGTGTTAATCCGCTTTTATTTCGACATTTTTTACCACGGGTTCTTTCTCGTAGAATGTTATTTCAACTAATTCCCTACATAAAAAATATTACGAAAACAAACAAATAATCTATGAAACCAAACAGTTCAATAATAAAACAAATTCGAATGAATATGTGCTTTTTATCTTTTTGGTAATTGAAAGAGTTGGTACATCAATGCCAAAAAATGCCATTTTGTTGGTCAAATCTCCCTGCGAGACCAGTGAGGCAAGCATCAGGCGAGGACAACAAACAGTTTTTTGGCGGTTGTAGTTTTACATTTAACTTATTTACAGTAACGGTGACAATTTTGTAATATCAAATACTAAATGCAACTAGATTACACTATTTGTAATTACTATCAACATTCTGTATTTCTCCAAAAATATTTACTTAATTTTTCCCCTAACTCATTCAAAAAGTATGCAAATAGATTACCTACCAATTATCTAAAATGTAATTTGAATAAAATTATTACTTGATTAATTTCCATAAATAAACTAAAAACAAACACAATCCTTTATTTATCTTTAATTTACATTTTATCAAAATCGATTTGAAATTATAGAGTTATAAAATCAGTAATACAATTTCCATAATCAAATATTTATTATTATTAATAGTAAATTAATTCTTATGAGTTTGATTGGTACTTAATGAAAATGGTGTATGTATTGATTAACAAGTCCATATGAAATCGACATAGACATTATCATTTGATTGGCGTTTTACACATTTCAATGTATAATTTATAGAATTATGTCGTACACGTCGTGCAATCTAAATGATATTAGTTGTCAATTTCCAAGTTAATTATTCCTGGAATGGACAATATTGTTTTTACTACATAAAAAAATGTAAATTAGAAATTTTACTTTCAAAGTCATAATGAAATAATGCACGTAAGTTTTATGCTGAACGCAATACTAGTTTTGAATTTATGAAGTTTGTTGCGGCTGATCGTAATTAGTTTGTTTAATTATTGCTAAGAATAATTAGAAATTACAATTAATTAATTAATGTTTAAAATTTAGTAAAAATAAATAATAATTAGAGGTCGCATTGCGTACTAATATATTTTGCTCAATATCTGTACTTGTGCAGCGCGGCCGCGTTTAGACATCCATAACATAATATTAGTCCGACTAATTTTGAACTAAAAGTTTGTTGAAGTCAAAGTGATCGGTTGTGTGCTCTTCTTGTAAAGGATAAAGGATATTACACAAACTGTCTAGAACAACTAGTATACTTTACAGACAACCAGTACCACAACTCCATTCAGGCCATGGAATCATAAAATAATAAATAAAAAGTTTAAAATCAATCATTCAATTGCACGTTGCTACAAGCGGCAACAATCAAATGCATTCAATTGTTTCATACTTTATAAGAAATCATCAGTATACTTTAGTGATTTCCGTTTAGGAAAAAAATTAAAAGAATATGCGTGTTTAGTGCCACCACAGGTAATAATAATGAAATCAATATTCACTTTGACTTCATTATTTATAAATGTCGACAGTAGATCTTACCAGAAGAGAGAAAGTCACCAGGTGACGATTACGCATATGGTATATTAACATTACTTTCTGGTACTTTTTGAGCAGCGACTAGTAACAACTAAACGGTGTCTATCGTTTAAGGGTATACGCAGAGTGGTGGCTTACTATCGGTGCCAACAAGTAAGATTCTTACAAATGGGGTTGCCATAAACTGTATCTATCTTTTGAGGCAAAACATTGAGTAGCGCACGTATAGAAAACCGCAGATTAAGGGAATTAATAATAAAAATATGCATATTATGTTATAAATATTAAAAAGAACAAAATATATTAAATAAATTTAAATAATTTATATAAACAATTGACAATCAAAATATAATATACCTTACCACAAATGGTAATGATGTTAAAAACTATATATAATATTAAAAATATAATAAAAATATTCATAGAAATCCATAGTAAAATACACAACTCTTTGCTAAATTTAATCTTATAATTCAAAAAGGTCTGAAGCGCCCGAAGCAGATTTAATGACGGAAAATAAATACGCAATAAAAATAATAATAATAATTATTAAATTATACCACAAAGAAATAGAACTCTAGCTAAAATTATAAGAAAGTAACCCAATAATAAAAGTATGCACAATAATAAGAAACCTTAACTCAACACACACACATACATGAATACAGCTGAAGGACCTGGAGGTCAATAACCAGTTGGGTAAAACCCAATATATACAATTACTTACTTAAGAAACCCAATATTATTTAGATATAGCTAATAATAAACTCAATCTTTGTTATAACAATAATAAGCAATAATCGTGTTTGTTTTGTCGCCGCCGCCATACATTACAAAATAGTTTTAGCTTTTGACAAACCTATTTTTAAGAAACTAGCTTGTAGACGCCGATAGTAAGCCACCAACCAACCACTGTGCGCATACCCTATCGCTAAAATACGTACTAGAGTTAACAAGAGAAATACAACGCCTATGCACGTCAGCGTAATAGGCTCAAGGTCCAAAGTAATGTGGCTTTTGTTCTTTTGAATAGCCATGAGTTCGTAGGAAATATCTTGATTTCCTACGAGACACAAAACTTTTTAAGAAAATATAAGGATACCCACAATCTGTTTTGTTTTCTCATTTATTTTTGTTTTAGAAAGGCAACCAATTTGCTAACATAATTTGGTTATTTTTATTACTATAGTTGCTTTAATCATGTCGAATGTTTCTATTTTTGCTTTTTTGTGCAAAATTTGCAAGAAAAATATTTTCCAATATCTTGTTTATTAGATAAAGATTAACTAGAAAAAAAGCGTCGTTACTAAACCTAGTAATAGGCATCGCACACCAGGCAGATTCGCGGCAATGCGCTGAGCTGCGCGGCTCTCGACACTTTTTTTACAATGATTTATGACGGGTTGGCAGCCGTCCGTAGTCGTCGACTTCAACAATGTATAATAAAATGTCGAGAGCCGCACAACGCAGTGCATCGCCGCTGATCTTCCTTGTTTGTGATGCCCTTTAATCACCCATTTTGGTTTGTTTTGGGAATTTTGGATTTTTTAGGCTAGTAACAATTAATAAAAAGTAGGGTTAATATTCAACTTCTAAATGATACAATTACTGAGCATGCGGGTGATTCACATAAACAAACAGTATTGGTAAAAATAAACGCATTATTATTAAAACTGATTTTACCAATAACTTTAATTTGGCTACACTTGATCGAATTGTAGGCGGAGCAAATAAAAAATCTTCAGAACTCGTTCTTATTAAAAAAAATAATGACGATTCAAATTAAATTTTCTACGGCCTTCTCTAATAATACTAAATCATTCTAAGCAATCTTAACAAAACTCCCCAAATTTAAAAATTTGAATTATTTTATGTAAAAATGAATTAAGAAAAATAAAGAAAATAGTACCATACACTCGTTCAGAAAGCTCTTTCAATACTTTTTTTGTTCCTCCACTCACTGCTACGCAACTCGTGTCGGAATTTGAAACGCGTGGTTAATTCGACGCTTTCTCCAACTTGTATTTTAATATACTATAATAGAATTATATATAAAAAAATTATTATATAATACTTACATATGTATTAAGATCAGTTTATGAGAAAACTCATTTGCCAACTGCTTTGTATCCAGAAGACAGCAGCGTCAGTATCTTAAATAAACATCAAAAATTATTATTGTTCAAAATACACATAAACAGACGCTTGCATATAACGCACAACATAATTATTGGCTTATCTCGGATAATGATAAAGATATAAAACAGTATTTAAATTTAGATATACATAAATCGATATTTTTTAAAGTCGACCTAAATTTTTATTAAGGGAACCAATTAAACTAAATTTATTATTATTAAATGATATTTTTATATCATTTTATTATTTTATTTTCAATTATAATATAAAGTAGATTACGATGAAATTAAGTGAACAATTATCCATGCAATGTGTACCGAGTTAACAAAGTTTGGCCCCGGACATTCTCTAAACTGCTTAAATTATCCAAACTAATAACAACATTACAAAAGCGACTTCCAATTATAATCACATACTCGACACATCTGACGCTCAACATAGCTAGTACAATTGTACACTAAAACATTAGTAATTCGATCAAGACATAAAACGTGAAAATCTCTTTGTAATTCCACCCCATTTAATACCGCATCGCTAAAAGTTATTAGTTACATTTTTATTGCGCTCACATAACCATAAAAATAATACACATTGTATGTTGATATAATCAATTTATGTGTTGATCTTCGATAAAAGAAAAAATTACGAAAATGTAAGTAATGAAATTTCATGTTGATGAACGTCCGCCAACGTTAAACAAATTTGTAAATATTTTTGGACGTGTAATTATGAAAATGTATCATAATAATGATTAAAGTTCATTTGTTTTGTGATTCATTGATTATCTACGGGATGCTTTTATGATGATGTTGGCGTTTAGGGTTTGCATGAGTAATTAATTAATTTAAATATAATTGGATTCATTCAATTACGATCTGATCAGTGATAACCACAAGAAATGGGACAAGGATATTTTCATTAATTATTGAAAATATAATAGGTAAACAACTAGAATACAAAGCTGTAACAAATCATTTTAAAAAAATTTAAATCATAACTCATAAATCAAGTTTAAAATAAAAATATTTAAGTCATAAATCATAAATCAATTGTAAAAGAAAAATGATTAAAGCCTTAAGTAATTTTTATTAATGATTTAAATCATTTTATTTTAAATCATCAATATCCTTTTTTATTAAAACTTGAGACAACGCATCGTATAAATGTCACCCCCAGACAACTAAGATAATGTCTAAACACAATTCAAATAAATCTGGAGTCCATGTTTGTAAATGGGCGCTGGTGCCGCAAATCATGAAAATTGACAAAAAACAGCAAAGTGAGTACCACTGAACGCACGCACGCACGCACGCACGCACGCACGCACGCCCGTAACATGGGAAAAATTGATGGAAATAAAGTTTAATATCAACAATAATACTTATTTAAGTGTATTAACCATTTATGCACTAATAGCAAAACTTACAGGTAAACTTTTTTATTTATTTATATTCAAAGTTATTAAAAAATATAATTACTCCTACAGATTAGATATTTTGTAATATATTATAATAGTTATTTATGTTACAAATACAAAAATGCTATATTTAGTAAATTTTTTTCGGTGAAAGATACATAATTTTTAAGCAATTAAGAGGATTGTATACATCTAAATGTGGTAAAATAAATAAAGTCAATAAAATATGGAAATAAGTTTTAACTATTTCACATGTTAGCCGTTCAACTGTCGTAGTGACATTTTGACCCTATACAAACTAACGATTTGAAGTGCACGCTGTACAGACCAGTAGTTCCATATAGCCCAAGAACGCTGGACTCTACCGGACTGACGAATCCCTATGTTAATATGTTACCATTCGTATAGCATATTATGACGTAGTTGACGATGCAACACTTAAAAATAATATCAACTCGTGTATTGCTATGCGCAATGTAGAAGCTAATTTTAACGTTTTAAATCGTTTGTGGTTTTAATATTTTATGTTATTTGATTGACTATTGTAAACAATAATGTACGTATTTATTTATTATAATTATAATGAATTGAACATCAATATTAATAACATCTATTTTATTTATCCGAGTACAAACATATAAAAATATTGTTTTGTATATTTCCAAAATTGTTAAGAAATTGGTTGAAGTGGTTTCATATTAGGCAATAACTGTATCATAAACAAGAGACCATTAATAACCTTGATCAAAATTACGAAAAAAGAGTAAAATGTGTACTATAAAATAAATTAGCAGCTCAACTGCTATCACACACTACAGTAACAGCACAGTAACACTAAAGATTAGTCTGATTTTATTGAATCATGCAATTGGTTTGACATGTTTGATAACTACATTTCTATTAATAATAATTTAAACAAAAGGGGCATATGTAATTAATAAATTACAAACAATTTAATATTTAAGCCAACAAATACACCTGAATTCTTAGTACTTTCATTATTGCCTTTTGCATTCAAAAGACAACAATGAAAGTACTAATGTGTCTATTTGTTGGCTTGTGGTGATTGTCCAAATTTATAGGTAGGACAAACCGGAAGAGTTTTGAAAAAAGAATTAATTTAAACACCGAAAAAGTTTTACCCAGAAGATTGGACATTCAACTCATGCTGATCATTTGTTTGAATATCAATACTCGTTCAATAAGGAATTAAAAATTTTACATAAGTGTAATAAAGGGACAAAATTAAATCTCCTAGGAGCAATGGAAATTAATAAATATAATAAGAATTGTTATTAACTGACCAATTAGATATAAATAAGTCTTTCCTTTTAAATCTAGCATAAAAGTAAGTTTATATTAAAATTCAATTTCAATCAATCGCATATTTTGTAATTTATGTTTTGTCAATGCGCATGTTAATAATTTCTCCCTTCACTTATTACTTATATATAAATACTGTAATTTGTAAATTTTAACCAGATTCATCGCCTGGTGATGCCACTGAGTGGTGAAACATTGTTGCAAAAAATAATAAAAGTTTTTGGAATTTGTAAATGATATTTTCTTCACCTTAATACCTTTTATTTATGAAAAAAATTGAATATTTCCACTGTTCATTTTTAAAGTTAGTTTTCTCACAATATTTGGTTTCTATGCTTATGCAAAAACTACGTCCAATGTGTAAATTTTATGATTTATGTAAATTTAATGCGTATGTAAATTTTACCCCTTATGACCATTGTGAATGATCCCTTAAGATAAATTGTATCGTCTGTAAATCAAACCAGAAAAATTGTTTCTTGGAACATAATTGCATAAAAATGTTTCTTATGAATTGCAATAAAAATAAATTTTAAGTCACTCGATTTTATTGCTTGGTCGTATGTAAATTCATAATGATATCGTAATTACAGACTCTCAAACCAAAGCTTCCGCTGTAATTATCTTGATTAATGGTGTTAACTTTCACATATAGTGTGATTAACAAATTTCAATGACATTAGATACTAAAATACTTTTACATCTGGTTCCTAAATAATCGAAAAATTGTAATTTATAAACATTTTAAAACAAACAAGCACAAATTAAAATTTTAATTTATTCGACATTGTTCAATTTCATCAACAATCAAAATGTTTTATCTGATACATATACATATAGAACAAATAAAATCAAATCAAGAGTAATATAATAAATGGTACGCTTACTTTTTTTAAATGCCACGAATGTCAGTCCCAACGACGAAAACAGTATTTTCCAAAGATTGGGTCTTGAAGATTTGACACTTCAATGATCGATTCTTAAGCGTACCACGAAATATGTTTAAGAAGAGAATATAATGAGATAAACACATTAATATTAATAACAACGATTAAAGAAGATGACATGTTAGGGCAATATATTTTTATATATAAAAAGTCAGCAAAAAAAATTACAGTTCGCGTACCATACTGAAAATACAACACGTATTGTATTTTCACTTATTTATAACAAACAACCATAAATTGACATTGTTGATTTTTATTCTAAATTATATTGTTATATTAATTTTATTATACAGACTGACTTATAATAGATTTTAAAAATTTTACTACCTTATTTGATACATAATATCATAAAAATATCATATGAACCTAAATTACATACATACAGCTCGGGACAATTTTTAAAAACAAAAATTGTCCCGAGCTTTAACGCGATTAATTTGAATGATATTTTCTTAATCGCAGTTATTTTAACATTTAGTATTATCATTTAATAGTTTACTACAAGAAATATTCCGACAATATTGTTTACTGATTAACCGAAAGCAACAAATATATAATATGAAAACCCTGTATATTTTATTATTTTTGAAATGCCAATATAATTTACTTTCAAAAGATTACTACTACAATTATGCCTAAAGTTATTACCTACTGAGATATTGGCAGTAAAATATTTTAAAATATCTCTGTAAATATTGTTTTTAAGTATATAAGTCTAATAAAAATTATATACAAGATTATATAAGTATTTCAAAAATATACAGGTTATTTTAATTTACATAACAAAGTTGACGTTACTTCTGGTTAAACCGGAAGCAGAATTGTATTTGAATAAATAACTATTAAATAATTAAGTAACTTTGATTAAGAAAATATTGCTTTATTATTCAAAATAATCAAGTTATAGCTCAGGACAATTTTTTAAAACACTTTGTATATATGACCTATGTTTATATGATAATTTTATTTTAATATTGCGCCCAAAACAAGGTGGCAATGTTTTTTACACTTATTAAAAATAAATCTCAATGTATAAAAACTGTAATATCATTGTATTAAAATAATATAATAGTAGGATACTGATAAGTTCTATGAAAATCAATTATAACAATTATTTTATACGTTGTGAATTACTTAAATCATTGTTTTTTTATCATACGTTTTTATTATAAACTTAAATAAAAACTTTTATATTATAAACTTGAAAGAACAGAAATAGACAGCCTAAATTGGAGCTTTCAGAAGTCACCATATTTGATCCTGTAATCTTATTTGTTATTTTTTCTTATTTTCCGATGTTGACATCTAATTTAAAATTCTTTTAAATACTTCAGCATTGGTAGCATCCAATGACATTCACTTCGAACTTAACATGACTAGCATATTTCTAATTTTCAAGAAAGCCAACCATAATAAAATTATTATGACAAATAATACTACATCAAATTCCAAAACATATATTTTGTTTAGTTTGATGTAATTTTATTATAAAATTCAATAATTTCATGGTCAACTGAATCATGAACGTCAGATCCATAATCATTATTTATATTCACAATAAGAATGTCTATAACCGTTGATGGCCTGACTCGTACAATTAGCAATATAAAACAAACATATATTTTTTCGTATATAAAACAGCTATTTATAATCACTTTTTTTAATATCAAATCAAAAGAAAACATTTCATAATATGTCATTAGCAAATATAAAAAGGTTATATTTTCTCCCTTTCTGGAACTGACACTTTCTTGGGCAGTTGGTTTTGATAGGATATCAGATGTTTTACATTTTACTCATTTTTGTATAATAAATTACTTATAAATTGAAATGTGTCACGTTATTTACACAATTTACTCTATTATTATGCTTGTTAACTTAACCCTCTGGCGGGCGCGTACGCAGCAAATACACCTCACTTTTTACAGTTTTTCTTCTTAAAAATATTTTATCAAATAATATCATTCTTAGCAACCGTTTGTTAGCGTACTTTGAAGAGCAAGTGTCACATTAGCGGTGCGTTTGCCGCTACGTGCATCTTTTATGTAAGTATAATTTTTGTGTATTTTTTAAATTTCAGTTTGTAATTATCGACAATTAAGGGCTTCAATGCTATCATTAGCTACTTCAGTTTTACAAAATGTTACGGGGACACAAAAAACTGTGCAATCAAGAAAAATATATATTTACATGTAGCCAAAAATATAAGTTAGCACATAAAGTAACCAAAGTTTACTTATTTTGTTATTACAATAAAGCTTAAATTAAATACATATTATTCCTTTTTTATCCCTAAGATTCATTAAAACCTATAATTACTATTTGCGGCAAATAGCAGCAGCGCACCCGCTCGTGAAAGATTTTAAAGCGCGCCAGCCGGAAGGTTAAGTAACTTACATGATTGTTAACAAAATATAATTAAAGGTAATAATAATATTGTGATACATTTTTATGGTAATTAAAATAATAGTAATTATTATTAATATTATAGTTTTTTCTACATAATTGACTTATTTATCAGTTGTATCTGAAAATCATTGTTTCTGTCCGTATTTGTATCCTTAAAGTATGTTTGTTATTACTGGCTGACAGTTTCCTTCTCTAAAGTACTTTTTGAATTTTAACGAGTATTTTACAAAAGAAAGTTGTCAGTTTTACTATTATTGCATCAAATGCAAATTTATTGAACAGGCATCAACCGAATTTTCGGGGTTCGGTTCCGACCGCCGCGAGAGTAACATCGCAAATAGAGCACGTGTGTTGTTTGTGACCAGTATTATACAATCAAATAAATATTAAATAAATTTGAACTATAAACAATTTTATTATATTAAGCGAATTTTGTGTGAACCATCAGTAGAACAATATCCGTCCCATTACTAATAATGATAACTTACCGTCCATCACTACCACCAATACCAATACAAATACTAATAACATACTTATTGATAAAAATACTGATGATATTATGGATCATTCAAATCACATACATAACAAAGCTAATTTTGTCGAGTCACAACTCATTCAAACTCATCAATTAATTAACAATAATAATAAATATAAATCAACAGATAAAGGTCCATATTATGTTTTTGTTGAAAATAATAATGATAAAAACTTGGGGA
>JARJEC010110825.1:0-11873 GCA_030264575.1 Tachinus sp. AB-2021
AGTAGTGCAAGATTATCAACATTTTCGTAGAAATCCAAACTATGTTCTCGACAAATGAGGATCAACTGCATATTCAGCTGTAGAGGATTGATGTCAAACGTTAAATAATATACAACAAAGTTGAAATTTCTTAAAAGAACTTGAAAAAACTGTCATTCGTATTCCAAGCACACAATAAAGCATAGTTGCACAAAAAAGATCCATTACAGAGTTTTGAAAATATTCAATAACTAAATTTCAAAAAACCATATTTTGCAAAAATATAATATAAAGCTAAAGATTAGAACTAAAACCTCCAACATGGGACTCTATAAAATTGTTACATCGACTTTATTTTTGATGGCAGAAAACCTACTGGATCTCTTTCGATGCCATAAATACAGTTAGTTTCACGTGACAATAGTACAAGGTAGAACTAAAAAAAAGAGCAGCAGCATTTCTACGGGATGTGCCATGTTTACCGGGGCCATTTGGAGGGTCAGTTTTTTTAAATTTTCAAAAAGTATTAATGAGCACGCCTTCTTTGATAAAAGAATTATAGATCCCATTATACTATCCAATTGAGTACCGAGTTAACATTCTTGAATTTATAGCAATAGTAATATTCTGCAGCACGAAGCTTAAATAATGGAATTATTTATGAAACTTTACCAAGATCATCCTATATTTGGTATTATTTTTCTAATTTATTTGATCCACTTTATATTCCTTTTGATGATGTAGCGGTTCACAAAAAAGTTTGTGAAAAAAGTAAAAAGTTAGCGAGCTGTGCTTGTTTCGAGTGTCAAAATGACCCGTAAACAAATACAAAACAATCAACAATACCCGATTATATTTTGCGTTAGTAATAGTTCTAAAAATTACCAGATGATAGCAGCGTATGAGTATAGGAATTTTTTTTGTTCCACCATAGGACTGGACTCAGCACGACGACGCGCTGCGCTCTGCTACATGTTTTTTTGGAACAATATCTACAAAAATCATATAAAGAAAGAAGTAGCAACAATTTCCCATCTGCTCTGTTTTGTAATTTTTTATAATCCAAAAGTCAAAACATACCATAAGGATAACTTATGTGTGTTCAGTAGAAAATGTAAAAAATCTAGAACAAACTCTATAATGACCACAATAGACGGGCATTTCCAGCATTGGTACCGAAAAACATGGCAACCCGAGAAAAAGAGAAATAGACAGAGAAATAGAGAGAGCGAGCGAGAGAATCGATGAGTGGAATTGGCTGGTCGTGGCTGTGAGCCGCGGATCAGGGATCGCTGTTCACATTTAATAATGTATAATGTGCAAAATGTAATAAACATTTCTTAAATTGTTGTTGTAGTCAAAGTTTTACTTTTGCTGTGTGCTCCAAACATACTCACAATTTTCTAAAAATTAAATTTGGATTAATCCCTCAAATTGTCAATTAAACGTGTATCAAATTAAACAGAATATGTAGTATACTCTTTCCCAAGTAAACGATCGAAGTCCCCGAAACAAGTTTTAGTTAAAAAATGAAGAACCGCATTGTCAAAATATTATTTTCAAAAAGTATTACTTTTTATATTGAAGTCTGAAAGTCTGAAAGTCTAAAAAATAGTTTATTAATAATTTGTTTCACACTTGCATTCAATTATACACAGCACTTATCAAGTGATTAACTTCATGGCTACTTAAATTTACCAATAAATAACATTTTATTCAGGACACAAAAATTAAGATTATTTCGGGAGTAAGTGTTATTAATAAATAACTTTATTTTGCATACTTTGTTGTTGAAATAAACAATAGCCAATCAAGTTACGATTGTAATTGCAAGTTACGTATCCATCCAAGATAAGTACTATTCGACAAGAAAATATAATCAAAAAATATCAAAACGTTTAAAACGAGTACAAATAGATAGAAATTAATGTTTTGTATGTGTAGTGATCGGAACATAATTAAAATTGATGATTTGTTGATCAAACCTATTATTTGAGGGGATCGATGCCGATGTAAACATTGTAATAATGGTATCGCCTATTTTAAATGAATGCATAAATTCTATGTGAATTGATTTTATTGGAGGGGTTATTGAAGTGCACGCAATTTCATTTTAGTTACACATGAATTAACATCATTCTTCCGATAAAATTGAAATATTCCCATAATAAAATTATATAAACACACCAGTCAAACTATATTTAAATTGTTTATTAATATTAATAAAATAAAACAATTTACTGTTTTTTATCACAATTTATTATTTCGAATTCATTACTGGTTTTTTCTCCGTTAGAGCTTTCTAGTTGTATGAGTTAAGAAATATATTTATTAATACTTAAAATGTTCAATTATTATATATTATTAACCTTATTGAAATACATTTTTAAAACGTGATCTAAACACTCTTCAGTACATTCCAAAGCAGTTCGTGATAATTATAAAAAAAATGAGAAGTATCTTTTAAAAATTCAGAAAACATCACGTCGCAACTACCACATTTTGGCATGGTTTAAAGAAAAACATAAATTATTCCTTGAACTGTACTAGTTCTAAGCAAAATGAGTCACATGATAATAAAATTAGTAAATTTCACTCTAAATATTTTTTCGCAGAATAGCGTAATTATAGTAAATGAGAAAGTTTTCTAAATTTATAAAAAAACCTTGTCGAATAATTAGTAGTTTTTAGTAATAGTAATTACATAAAAATTATTACAAAAATTAGGTTTTTTATAATGAAGCAAAGCAATATAGTATTTATATAAAGAAATATTTGTTTATCATAATGAATATGTATTATTTGAATAATAATTTTTAATTTTTGACTGTTTTCTACTGTATCAATAAAATCTTCAGCTATATTTTAAGATAAAGTACATAAAATGCATTAAAAATAACATATAATAATGACATTAAATTAACATAAAAATTATATTTTATTTTCAAACGCCTATTTTATGAAATTTGCAAAATGTCGAAAAATTTTGTAAAATGTCGATAAAACATAATTACACAAATTACTTGTAAAATTCTGCAAAATATTGTAAAATGACCAGAAATGTTTCAAAGTATTTATAAAATTATTTGACAATATATTATTGTCGAGAATAGTTGCAAATTGTGTTAGAAACTCTGCAAAACAATAAAAAATATTGTAGAATCTCAAAAATATATCCAAAACATATTGTATAATGTAAATAAGATGGATTTTATCATTAAAAATTATTTGTAAATTTTTGAAAAATATCGAAAAATACTGTAAATTAATTGTGAAATTTTTGTTGTTGTTGAAACCAGCAAAACTTCGTAATACTGAAAAAATATTTTGCAAAAGATTGTGTAAAGTAAATAAAATGGAGAAAATTATGCATTGGGAAAAAAGAATAAATAAATATTCCCATTGTTTTATCTGGGTCCTTTATTGTGTGTAATACTTTAGATTTAGATTTAGTTTTACGATCATCTGTATATAAAATAACAAAGTCTCATCGAATATGTTTGGTAAGTTATTTATGTGTATACAACAACAGAGGGCCAAGAATAGATCGTTGTGGTACTCAATGGTTTATTTAGATAAAGTCTGAATCATGACTTTTCCCCATTATCTGTTATCTATCTGATAAACAGGACAACATTATTCAACAGCCAGAAGGCAAAAAGTTGTAGCAGTATAGTTTTCCCAAAAGAATACCATGAGAATCAGAACCTTACAAAGATCCAAAAAGATAGCAATAGAAAATGAACCATCTTCAAAACTTTTAAAGATTGTCTGCATACAAGCGGATCCTGATCTGGCCGATATTTGAAAGACCGGTCGGATCTTGCTAACTATCAGATTTTTTTAAACAAATTACATTACATTACTTTTTTCCTTTGGTTAATAATATAAAAACATAGACAATACAAAAAATAAAAACTAATATTAATTATTAATTAATAATGCTTAAAGTTAAATTATAATTTAATTAGATGGATATTTAGTATCTTTATATTCTATTCTGTCTACAAGACATATAACCACTCACACTGATCTTATTAAATTATAATGTACCTAAAAATATTAATTTTTGTCCATGATTTGCGGTCAAATTATTGTTTCTTGCTTAAAAATAGTTTTTTTGCTAAAGATAGTGGATGCCGACGCGGATAATTTAATTTTATTTTTGCTAATTTTAATAGAAATTAAAATTTTGTGTTATTTTGAATCCAGCTACGAATGGATTTCTCAATTCTTAAAAATGCATCATAGTTACAGCTTTACTATACCAATACACAAAATTCTCCCACGCGTGTATTTGTTGTATGAAAATTTTGAGTTACACAGTTCAGGTTCGCGTTCTCACTCTCACGAGATTTTATTACTTTGCGCTTTCGGCAGCTCGTATACAGTTTTGATGAATGCGGATGCATCCGATCAGAGCCGGTCTCGGATTCGGTTCCAGTCCGGTTCATGATTTTATGATTTGTGATGAATCCAATATCGGGTTCCAGTTAAAATTTGGATCGGGCGGCATCACTAGACTTGACATATATTAAAATTGTGACTTTAATTAAATCTTCGTTAATTTTTTTTGTAATATGACGATACATATTTTAACAAGTGGAAAAATAATTCAATTATGTAATTGTAAAATAATGAAATGAGATGTTTCCAAAATTTCGACATGAATTTTAAAAATGTTATAAAAGATTCAAAGTTTTCACAGGTTGCTGTTGATAAATTCCAACTACACTCGTTCCAGCAAATAAAAATAGTTAGCACGCAGTAAGAACGTGCACAGGACGGGTAATATTGCCTATTACGAAATGAGATTATGCAGTTTAAAATTTCAACAACCAATAGCAGTCGACCAGCTGGTTTTGCACGTGATTTTGTGGCTTAGTACTTTTGCTGTAACGAGGAGTATATATAAATAAATGATAGATTAACATTCAAATAATATGGCCATGATTATTTATCAATGTCTTAAGTTAGTTTAAGTTGGTTTAGTTTAGCGATTAAGAATACATACCTCGTTTAATACTAAAAAGTGTCCATATTATAAAGATAATAATTACAATATAAATGATTTTATGTTGTGGTTACCGGACTCAGATATTTTAACTTGGCGGCATTTAATTAATACATAAACATAGCTAAATATCTATCTACTATAACCCACTATAATTTTGACTTTGACTTTTCAATTCTATTTAAAAACATTTTTTATATATTAGTAAATTGGTTAAAATAAGATTAATTAATTATATATAGAATAATATTTATATTATATTATATAAAAACGAAATTGAATTATTTTTAATAAACAACATATTTATATTTAAAAAACACAATGCATTGGAATTCAATCAGAATAGAATGCTATATAATACCTCCGAACTGGACAGAATTAATAAATTCTAAAGGATTATAAAACGTTTACTCGCCCCGCTAAACTTAACAATATAAACGAAATACATAATACGAAATTGTATCTATTGATATTCATAACAGCTTCACAATGGCATTCATTTCAGAGATACACATTTTCTTTTAAATTGGTTTTGCCATGTGCCTCAATAACCAAGTTTTTACCTCAACAAATACAACTGAAAATGGAATATAATATAATAAAATATAATAATATTTAATAACAATTTAATTCATTGAAAACGTTTCATGTTTATTAATAATATTATTTCGATAAATTAAATATTTACCACTGCTAATAGAATAATGTTTTGAAGTTATATAAATATTTCCAGACCACTTCATTACAACAATTTGTTTCGAAAACCACAATGACTAATTCAATTATCAATATGTTTTCAATTTCATTATTTCATATTAGAATTTATTGATGATAACAAACTGATTTGTCAGAATTGATTGTTTAATAGTTGATGTCATCAAATTAATAATAACAAGAATCGAATGGTGATAATAATAATCGCTTCTAAATGATATTAATTTATTTAAATAAAAAATTAAAATGTAATTATTATTACCGATTCATCAGAATAATTTGAATAAGCATCCTCGTCAACAAAATCGAACATCTGCTTGGTTAACTTAATTGGTTCCGAAGATCTCCTAATCCAAGACATATTATATCACATTCACACACTCAATCAATCACTTCACTGTTAATAAAACACAAAAAGAAAACAAACAGATCATATGCACATTTTTTTTAGAAAATAAAAAGGAATAAAAAATCTTATTCATATGCAAGTAGCAAGTTAACGCGGACATGTATTATGCATCTAGAATGAACCGACTTTACTGACTGACTGCCTGCATTGAAAAGCATAAGCAGTTGCAAGCAGTAAGGCACGCATCGTGTACAGAGCCATGTGTTCTTACCGCAGGGCCGGATCGAGGGGGTGATACTGAGTGGGCGGATTTTACGGGGAACCACAATTTCAACAAAACAAACGACCCATTGTTTTAATAATGGCTATTCAAGTAGAGGGAAGAAGAATGGTCATAAATATTTAACGGTTCATTCCGTGTAATAAAATATAATACCGTTTATTTAATAACAGAAATCAAATATCATGAATCACGTTTTGTTGAAATATTAAAAAGATAAATTAAATGCAAAAGTTCATGAATGACTGAAGATTAAATATTTAAATTAGATTTGTAATATGATTGTGATTGTGAACATTACATGAGTATAATACTTATATATTACTACTTTTCAATAATATACATTTATCAACTTATAAAGTGGGGATACCATGTGGAAAACTTTTCGATGTGTAAACATCTATGCTATCGATTTGCGGCCGGGGTTTATTTAATACCGTCACGCGGTGACGCCAGCGTAACCATCACTTATGACGTCGGCATCACCTGTGACGCCAGCGTCACCGCCACCGGTCTGAAGTCACATACAAATGTACATGTTTAAGTGACGCTGTGATCGAGTGAGTAAGTGTGTGAGTGAATGTGTTTACACATCCTTCGTGAATACAGCGGCACTCATTTTGCTGATTTTTTTATTATGAATTTCTCAAAAAAATATTATTTTTTATAAAAAGTGTTCATGTGTCAATATCCATTTAGTTTCTTTCAAATATATCAAGTCATCTATACCTAATCAGAAAAATGCGTTTTTAAATTTATTAAAATTTCAAAAGTTTTTTAGATTTTTTGTCGTGCATTAGTTTTGTCTTATTGAACAATCCCAATGCCGCAAAGCATTTATCAGTTGTTATTGTAAAAAAAATAATTCTTGTTTTTTATTATTAGTTTTCGCATACCGTGGCTTAAATTTCAAGAATTCTGTGTGAAATCTGTAATTTTTCATTTCACAGTGTTACTACATAACAAAAAAAGCAACAATCTTCCGCGCCGTATAATAGCCACATTAATTTGGAGTACTTTTTGAGAAAAAAGGTCAAACTGTGGTATTACTTTCATTAAGATTTTGGCTCAATTTAAAAGACATTTCCTCGATAAAATTTGGTTAAAAAAACATTCTCATCAACATATATGTCAAGCAAACTTGTCAAATATGTTGTGACTGAAGACCCGTCGGTTAGTTGGTGAACTACATTTTTTAGAAAATAATCTCCACTCATCTTTTTTAAGATCAAAGAATTGAAAAAATCCACGCTGATAAGCATCGCTTGATTGGGCAGCAAGAAAATGTAAATTCGCAAACTCAAAACGTTATAATTCTTCTTGTTTAATGAAACAGGCATGTACAGAACAATTTTTTCTCACAGCATGCACACTACCTTCTCGCGTGTCGTAATTCAAAAGTGCAAAAGTAATATAAACATAGTAAATATTTGTCAAACTTCAAAGTAAAGATTTTTTCAGAACCACTATATAAAAACTCGTTCTTCATATCTTCAATCATATAATAAAATAATTATAATTTTTACATCAAATGACTTTCAGCCCCAAAGACTCTATCAGTTTATTAGAAGTCAATTCGAGTAATTTCACACGCCATAATTACAGAAACTTTCCATCTACATATATACAACAACGTTTAAACAGAGAGAGAGTTACTTTTTGTTTGTGCTTAATATTTGTTAACTAGCTCTTACAAGGAGGTCTATAAAAAATTGAGAATAAAGTAAATGGATTTTTACATTACATTATGTATCTGCAAGCAGGTTACAAACACTAATCGCAGCTGGACTTTAAATTTGTGAAAACTTGCTTGCAGATTAATATAGATAACTTGGCTGGTTTAAAATTAATATTTTAAGTATATCGAGAGGAAAAAGCTCCCGAGATTCCTAGAATCTAAAACATCTTTCTTTGCAAAACGTTTGTTTACCACTGCTGTGTGGCATGTGGCGCCATCTTCTTCAAACTGCAAGGTTAAATTAAATAAATAACTAATACTATAAAATATTTTATTCTAAATTTATACTTATTTAGTTATTATGCCATTCAATATCCTCTATTTTTACAACGCTCTATGAAAATTTTTCTATGAGCTCCTTTTAGACGTGTGCCGCTTTTTGTTTCACGGCTGCAACGGTCTGAAATTTTGTTCATTTTAATCATAACGATGGTTTCGACCTCTACTATGTGGTACTTGTTTATTAGAAATAAATAAAACAAAAATTACTATGTTTCTAACCACAAAAATTTTATTTATTAAAAAATAAAAATATAGGCGTCTCTAGTTTCGACTTAAAATTTTTGTGGTTAAAAACATAGTAATTTTTGTTTTATTTATTTCTTGTTCATTTTAATGAAAGTTTGACTTTGAAGAACATATAAAAATTATATAGAGATGTATAAAGCGGAATGTTTAACACTGAGATCTGATATTGAGCTAGAAATGTTGAATTTTAGACACGATTTTTGCATACATTTTTTACATTAAAAATTGGTATGCAAAGTGTGCTTTATTGATTCTTTGTGAGTTCTCATTGTTTCAGCAATTGCACGAATAGTCAACTGATGGTCAGATTGTATCAGATTGTTGTTTTTTCAATATTTTCATTTGTTTCTGACGTGGACCTCTTCTCGGCCAACTAAGAAATGTTTAAACCACTCAAAAACACAATCACATGGTAAACATTTATCGTCATATACATCTTTTAATACATGATGATTTTTGGTAGCATTTTTTTCAAGTATTATATAAAATTTTATAATAATTCGTCGCTCCATTAAAATACTTATAATTATTTTCGTTAAAACAAAAAAAGGATCTTACATAAACAAAGGCCATAATGTATCTACAGAAACGGAAAAGACAGCAATCGAAAGCAAACACGTAAAGCAACAAAACTGTCGGTGGTACGACTTTGACTCACGTAGTAGTATCAGACCCGTTATTTAATAGCCACACCTCGTATATCATATTATTGTTGGCTTAAAATTTTTGCAATTTCGATATGAAAAAATATTAATCATTGCCCAAAAATTACAGATTCAGACTCGCCTCTCAAGAAAATAAGATTAAATAATGGCCTGAAACATATTCATATTGATTGTTTTCTTGAGGAAAAAAGTGTTTGTTTTAACCTTTTCCTGTTACCAATACAGACAATTTTGTTTGTCAATGTGGCGTTTTAATAAAAAAATAGCTTTTCCAAAAAATGAAAATATTGTTAAAACCACCATACTATTTACAAACAAAGATAATGGTAATGCCGCTCATCATTATGGTCTACCCTGTATTATTTACGTAACCTTAAAAATTGTGGAACAATAATAACTTAGAGAGTTTTTAATACGTCCATTGTTAAATCTATATTCAAAAAACCTCCAACTGCCAACACGTTTTATTCAATTTTAGTAATCTTGAACGATTAAAGTTAATATTGTTCAAAAATTAACTATTTGTATGGTCCGCTATTGAACCTATTGACCAATGTACCTTTTACAGACGCCAATTCCATAAAATTTCTATGTATTTCCAAGTGTTAACTCGTGTAGGACACCAACAAGTTATTTCTGTAAAAACGAGATAACTAGTGTTCTCACCGAATTCTGTAGTTGCCTTTGCATTTGCGTGAGTAATAAAACTATTACTATTACGAATACACAATCACCGATTTATATATTTGTATAGTGATATCAAATAACTTGATCCTTTGAGTATAATTAAAATAACTAAATAGCCATAAAAACATTGAATTAAGTTATAAAATATTTGGAAACGATTTGGATTTACAATTGTATTCTTTTATAAAATTTCTTTGGATGGGATGTCATTTGTATATAGAATGTTATAATATAAAAATGACTAAATTACATCGGGTGTAAGATATTATAGGCGTATTATATATTAAGAGATAGAAATTATCAAACAGATACTAAAAAATTCCACAAAATAATGACAATGTTTTAAATAAAATATATTATAAATTGAGTGGTAAAATATATTCATGGTGTAGTAAATAAATTTGTAAAATCAAATTTACTACCAAAGTGGCAGCAGTAGAGTAAATAATAATTTCAGAAACTAAATTTATAGTATTATTGATGCATTTGAATTTAAATGCATCGAAATCCAAAACGGATTTCAGTCCGCCTCTGTTTATTAGAGGGACGCGCGGGTGCCGTGAGCCGAAAAAGAGAGTAGGGAGAGAGCCCAACTTTGGATATTTTGAGTCACTGCGCGACTTGTACAAGACTAATGCGTGGAGGGGTACCAGGGGGTTCAAATCATCAGTCTGAAGAGGGACCGACTTGCGCGACTTCCTTCACACACATATCAAAAACACAATCAGTAGATAAAAAACTACACAATCGAGGCCAACTCAATTTAATTCAATCGAATTGGATTTCTCCCACAAAATAATTGAATTAATCAATTCCCTGCATACATCAGGAAGCGCCTAATAAAATCAGAATCGTAAATATTATGATTTTTTACGATCGCTTCAGAAATGTCGAGGTAAATATTATTAATTAATCCAAATTATTAATAACAACAATAAATTTTTAACGAAGAAGCCATATGGTTTAAGAATGTGTAAGGGCGATTTACATATCATTAAGGTTTTCATTATTGTAATCATTGACGAGCCGCATCCATTAGCGTCGGGATTTATGTGGAAAACATAATTACCGAAAGATGAGATCAGTAGCCCGATCTGTGAGATGGGCATATAATTTTTTACTGCTGTCTAATTTTCGAATTATCGACGCAATTTGTTACGTCATGATGCAATCAGAATACATTAGAAATAGTTATGAAAGATTACAATAACACCAGGTTGTGAGCATTACAATTTGTTTTATTTTATTTTATTTCTCAATGTTCATCTTCTTGGAATAAAAAAATAACGCTGGCAAGTAATAATAAAATAAATCCACGTCGTACCAGTCTTTGAATTCCTGCCGCATCCATGCTATAAAATATGATTTGGGTCGTTCTCTTTTTTTCTAGTCTTTTTACAAATAAACGTCCATTTATGTAACCGAACATGTGTCTTGGTATAATAAAACTCTTCGTGCATAGAGGAGCAAACTAAAAAATATATAGAAACCACCCACAAACTTACTTCATAGACCACCTAATATCAACACAGATATTGTCAAGTACTTACACTAACGAATACCAAATGGTCTGTAAGATATCTCTTTGTAGGAGCGATTTCATGGAATTTTGTTTATCTATGTTATATTCTGCTTTGTAACTAATTTATCATTTTAATGCGAGCTCTCAGTTTAGAAACGATTAAAAATTAAAAATACATGACATATTTTAGGAAATTAATTTGTGATATTGAAAAAAAAAGTTATAAAATTCAATTTTGTTTGTTGTTTTTCATAATATTGGATATTATTTAAAATACACAATTGTTTTGATTAAAATCAATACTATATCTATATAAATATATACCGGGTGACCCAAGCAATAGGTAAGGCTGTTTTACTTTGTTACCTATGAAGCTAGACAATATATATATATCGTA
>JARJEC010110835.1:0-11768 GCA_030264575.1 Tachinus sp. AB-2021
TCAACCCCTTGTCCAAAATCAATTTGTTGGTGTAATTTGAATACAAAAATAAAGATGAATTGCATCCCAAGATATATCGATAGTTCATCGATACATCCACGTTGAAGACGAGGTGTGACATAACAAGACCCACCCTACAATCTATAGTCCATTGATACTGCATACATTTTGTTACAATTTGCAACTTGTCCATGTTCAATTTGTTGGAGTAATTTGAATGTAAAAGTAAAGACAAACTGCATCCCAAGATATAATCTATAGTCCATTGATACTACATACATTTTGAAGAAAGTGCGTGGCATATCAAGATCCAACCCTTGTCTAAAATCAATTTGTTGGTGTAATTTGAATACAAAAATAAAGATGAATTGCATCCCAAGATATATCTATAGTCCATCGATACATTCACGTTGAAGAAGAGGCGTGACTTAGCAAGACCCACTTCTTGTCCATTTGTTGGTATAATTTGAACAGAACCATTAAATTAAAAAAGAATTGCATCCCAAGATACTACATATATTTTGAAGAAGCATAAAAAGTTCAAATTGTTGATGCATTTTGAATAAAATATTGGTTTGCACCATTTAAATAGGCACCATTTCAAAAAAATGAAGCCAAGACCTATACTTGGTAGCTCAATGACTAAGCGCTAGAATAGCAGTCGGTTCAAATCCCGGCCTAAACAAAAATGCTCTAATCTATGGGGGTGGCTCGGAAGTTGGTCCCATCAAAATCCCACCATCACAAGTAAAAGATGTAAAATATAAATAAACAAAACTAACAAAACAATTACAAAGCTTATTTTCTTTCAATGTTAAAGAAGACTCGCTTCTTGCCAAACTACAATAACAAAAACAATCTCTTGGATATATTTTGAGGATTTTTCAAATAATTGCACAGAACTGGAACGCGCCCTACTTTAAAGCAGCCCAGCTGCATACGATGTATCCCTATCTTCTTTTTACTCATTAAATCAAATGTACCGGATGCGTTATTTAATCAAGAACATTAGATTACAAGATTGCCGAAACCTATTATGATGTAGCTAGATGGTTAAGCAGTTCTTGATGGCTGGACGAGAGGATGTTGTCTGCAGTCCTCAAACTGTAGCAAGAAGAAAGCCCGCCATTGCTGGTTAGAACGAGAGATTGATACATCGCAAGCAGTTATCTCCTTCTAACATCGTTTTTCGCTTACGATATCATTTCAGTCGGATAAAATACAAGCAGACCTTAAAAAATGGATAAACTGGGTCCCATTTTGAGAAGGCGTGATTTGTCCAAACTTATGAAAAATTGATCCACCCAGTAATAAATTAAGTGTGTAAAGCTTGAAGCCAAATATATTAGGTGCTACGCAGACTTAAACTAGTTCGTTGCGTGCTGATAAAAGCGAGTGCGCATTAACTTTACAATTGACGCCGAATTCCGAGTTGTTCGCGCTAATTTAGAAAGAAATGAAAGAACGTTCGCACCGAGCATTCGCCGTATTGTTACAGTAAAGAAAAATGGTGGCGAGTCTTTAATGGAAGTCGCGCGGTATTGTTAAAGGGGAAATGCATATGTGTACATAGCTAAAGAACAATAGAATATTAGGCTACAATTTACTCTAAAAGTCTGTACATGAACATCAAGATACAGTCTAAGTGAATGTAAGTGAGGCCTTTGTGTTCTTAATTATCGTAATCATGTCATTATAGTATACTAGAGTTTAGTAAATTAGTACATTACAAGGATCGAGTGCTGAGCACAAGTCCGTGTTCACTCTCACTTATGTATGTACCCTTTGTTTAAAATTGACTCATCGACTCGGATAGGGCTTGTGCAATTGGTTATTAGTGACTTACTGGAGGAGGGTTTGGGCCAGGGCCGGGAGGGTAAGCTCTCACTCCCCCCATAGGGGGTTGTGGTTCAGGGTATGCCATGTCAGCCATAGGGATGTCCTCATTCTGAAAAGAAAAGCAAAACAAAAGCATCACTAGCAATGGATCTAACGGTCTAGCTGCTAGTACCTACCCTCTGGTAAACAGGAGCTATGCCCCGCGCCGCATTAGGAGCATTGCGCTTCATCGTCCGGTCCTCGTATCGCGTGCCGCTTTGCGAGGCCATGGGACGATTTAGAGTGCTGTTGGCGTTGTTTGGTGAATTCGGGCCTGCATTTCTGGCCGCCACCGTTTTCGTGACAAAGTCCTGCTCCTTCCAGCCGTGCTTCTTGTAGACATCCCGCAGATCCTGGTGTTGCCACATCGTGAACAAAACCTGCCCTGCAAACTTCAAAACCCTAGGCGTGTACTTCTGTTTCTGTCTGGTGATGGTCATCAACCTTTCCACGCCGCCCGCCTCTAGAAGCGATCTTGAAAATTCGGCGTTCTTCTTGATGACTTCGTTTAATGTTGCTAATACTGCTGCTATTGTATCATCAGAAGTTCCTTGGTCGTGTTGAGGATTACCCGAGGGCAATTTTTGGACGAGATCTCTCATTGCGTATTTACCAATAAGTTCCTTATTACGTTGATCTATGGCTAAGTTCCTAAGTGCTGTGGCTACCGCACATACCACCCTATCTACTTCCATCCGTAACAGCTCTACCAATATAGGCAGACCCTTTTCTTTCCGGACTGCCGCCCGTATTTCAATACTTGGCTGCCAATAGCAAGCCGCTAAATTCTGCAAAGCCCCTGCTGCAGCTTCTAATGTTTCTGGATTTGAGCAACTCTGCAGAAGGGCTAAATAAGACTGTACAACTTCCGGCTGCCAAAGCAATTCCGTGCCCCTCACCGGTTCACCTCTAGCTGCCGCACTACTTGCGCCCATCCCGGACGTTCCTGAACTATTCTCTTTCACCTCCACTGACTGCGAGTCTTTCTTCTTCTTACTGCCACCAAAACAACCAAGATTTTCACCTGCAATAAAATACTTAGTAGCAATTCTAATTTTGTTAGTCTGCGTCAACTATCCCAACCAGCTCAAGTCGTTTAAAAAAATTGAACCATAAATCGAATTTTTATAGCAGCATTTGACAATTTAAGATCGATCAAAAATGCAATTCGTGTTTAAAAAATACGATGAATTGCAGCAATTGTAATTCGCGCAAGGATAAATGTGTTTAGAAATGGAGCACGTGCCGGGTCACAAAATCTGATAAAAACGATTCCTTTGAATAACAAAACACGACATTTTGCTGTTGAAGCAGATGAGTCACCCAATTATTAAGCATTGCACAAATTGAGCAATTAAACTACGTAAGCGCAATTATATGAAAGTACCGGATTGATTTATTCGTTGAATTTATTGTTAATTTGATTATTTTGTAGTTTCGAACGTAAAACGTGGAAATAGTACAGTAGAGACATACCTTTAGCGTTCGCCGTCACTCGACTCTGCGTGGGCAATGGATTCTTATCATAATTAGGATCTTCGACCTCTTGACAACGATACGATAGATTTCTTAAGATACAAACGCAATTTTCTACAATCTTATTGCCTATATTGGACTTGTCTATGGCACAGCGCACAACAAACAACAACGCATCAACAAGCCCATCACATTCCCTTAACTTCTTCCTGGCATATTCGCCAGCCGAACTAACATTACGTAAAACACCGGAGGCATTTCTGAATACAGTAGACCAGCAAGTTTCTCCAGAATTGCCCTGGGGGTCCCACCCGGAATGGGGGATAATAATATAAGTAACTATAACAGCGACACCGTCGTCAATAATGGAACGCTTCAGGTCTTCGCAGGAGGACATGTTCCATATGACGCCGGTTACTAACTCTTTGATTTCGGCCTCGTTCGATCTCCTTAGTAGGTTTATTAAAGAAGGTATGCCACCCGCGTTCTTAATAGCTCGCTTGTTCTCGTCGTTTTGCCGGCCGTAGGAAAGGTTTCTGAGGGCGCCGCAGGCGTTTCGATACACCTCGACGCTATCGTGGTTTAATAACTTGACTAAAGGAGGAATGCCACCCAATGCGCGAGTTTTCTGCTTGTTGGGATCGTCCATATAACACAGATGCTGTAAATAGGCCGCAGCGTTTGCTTTTATTACATTATTGGGGTTATTTAGAAAACCTATGACTTCAGTTAGGTTGGGGTCCCTCCAACGCATGCCTCGTTGATCTTCGTCGCCTCCCACACTACCAGGCGAGGCCATACCGTGTGCCCGGTTATGCGGTAGGCCCATGTTGTGGCCGTGCAGTGACATTTTGCTCATGTGTTTCTGAAGCTCTTCGTCTTCAAACATTCGCATTGGTGCAGTGACAGGAACTGGGCCGTTTAAACTCTCTTCGTAAGGTCGGGAGTCGTAAGTTGGGCCTGGATGTGTTGCAGCTGTGCCGTACGGCGAAGGTGATACGTATCCGTATACCACGGTGGGGTCATCTTGGTATGGGTCTAAAATTGGGCCTCCCGGAGATGGTGTTACTCTATAGTGTTCGGGCAATTCGTCGTAGCCCGAACTGAGATAGGGGGCGCCAGTTTGAGCTGCCAAGGGTAGAGGCGATGGAGCTCCACTGTGCTCGCTGGGACTAGGAGGCGTTGGAGGTCTTTCCGCACCGGCAGGGTATCCCATGTAGGCGCCATAGGGATTGGGTGGGTAATGTTCGTAATCCTGATAGTGCGGGTGTTGGTGATATTGTGAATACATGTGGTGTGCTGGTTGTTCCATATAATCCACGTATTGTGGACGGGGATGTGTGGGGTGCGGGTATGGACCTAGAGGCACAGGCACGTACTCCCCTTGTGAGCTATCCCCTAATTGCGACACTTCCCTAACAACTTTAGTAACTGTGGTCACTTGCTGCGTCGTCTGCTGTTTATGCGTCCGAACTAAAGGTTCATCGCTATGGACTGACATATGGCTAGAATTTGGCGAGTGTTCTGAATGACCATTGCTATGCGTGTGATAAACGCTATCGTTCACAGAGACTCCTGCATCTGACCCCCTAGACAGAAACAAGACAAGTCCATTAGTCTATAATCATTCAAACCAATAATGATATAAACCAAGCAAAACTTATCTAAAGCAAACTTACTTATAATGTTGCATGTCTGGACCCTTATCTTGTAAAATTCGCCTAAAAATAAATTATAATGAATACGCAAACGGTGAGATGATCAAATCAAATATTGATTGTATCCAATACCACCCAACCAATCAATCCCCGTAACAATGCACTTTGTAAATAAATAATAATAACAATGACACGAAGATAGTTAAATGTGAAATGAAATCCTACCTCTGTGTTATCTCAGTGTGTGTTATACTATGTTCCTGTCTTTGTTCTACCCTTCGATTCACGAGCCTGTGTTGATCAGAAAAGCATATTTAGCCAAGCACCAAGCAACCATTTAATTGTTCAAAAACATGCATTTTCAATCCTACTGAGATTTGTAAAATTCTAATTCAACTCAAACCGCACACAAATTTATTTAACACTTCTTCAATATATATATACATTGTAGGCTTTATCCACATTTTTACTCCTGCGGCTATAGATGCAACCAAAATCAAGAGATTTGCTTTTAGAAGCTTAAAATGAAGGCTGAACACCCCCACCACTATACGTTTTAGCTCCTCCCAGCAGAATTACCAAGTTAATTTTAATGGTATATTCAATACGAGTCTGTTTTGGCCGAAATAAAGCCGGAAAAACCTTCTGAAAGGCTTTTGACTAATTTATATATTATTTGTGGGATTATTTTACGTGAATAATATGTGACAATCACGTGGTTTATATATAGTATCTTTGAAATATGTGGTCCCTCGCAAATGCGAGGAAGCGCAACATGGACTGTACCCTGTTTTATAGATTATGGTCATGCTAATGTATTTATTAAAGGCGATAGATTGACAAGATTTGAACTTTTAATGGCAAAGCTCTCAATGGTAAGTGGGCGGAACCCTAACATTAGAATGGCAACACTGAAAGAAAAATATGTGGTATCAATGCTTAAATCTATAGACTTGTTACCGCAGATTTGTTACTAGAGCTACAGTGCAAATTTTGTTTGACAAATCAAGATAACATCTAACCATTGAAAGACGGAGATTAGATGCAGCGTGGGCTGAATAACTTAAATCTGTGCAAAACTGTACAAAGTATGGGCGTGTTCTTAAGCAATAAACATTACTGTTAAACAGAAATGCCCAACTGGTAAGATTTTCAAGTGGCGAGAGTATATGTTACTTGTACATTCGTGTGGAGCTTAATTTTAACATTAAAGTTTCTCTTACAGTATACAAGCTACCCTTTCTCCTCAAGTTTTACTGCGCGAAGATTTAACTTGGCTTCTTCTAATTTCTGTCGAATAGTACAAGACTGGTGGGAGGGGCTTTACGCGAAAGATACGTCCCTGAATAAAAATGGGCGGGATTAGTTTCTACGTGCAAAAATCTTTGCTATGGACTTATTGGGACTCAACTCAATTTTACCTATACTTTTTGATTAAAAATCAATCAACAACATTTTTCAATTGAAAACTACTAATACAGTTAATAAATAGGCGCGAGTAAATTTTAAATTTTACAAAAGTGGGCGGGGCATGGCACTAATTTAGAGGAGCTCGGCAAAATTTTTTATTAAAAAAATTTCGCGGGATTTAAATTATCTTGAGCGAGTGGGCGGGGCTTAAAGCAAAACCAAATGGTAAATGGGCGGAAGCCTAAGAAAAACCTGTTATTATTCAATTTGTTGCGGTTTGAGTATATACAAAGTTAAATATAAATAAATGAACAATATAACCTTATTATTTACTTACAAACAAGAGTCCATAAGTTGGTTAGTAGTCATCGTGATAAGGTTTTTAATTTATATTAGGTCCTCTGTCATACATGCAAATATACAATACATAAGCAATATGGAAAGACTTGTTCGTCACATTTCAAATGAGGTCAAGCACACATCAACATCAATTAAAAAGAACTCATTTTAAAATGTATCGGTGCACATTTAGCTGCAAAATAGTCGATAACATTAATACATTTAGCACAGGGGTGCTGCAAACATTATTATATCCTTCACCGTGCACGTGTATTACAATTTAATTTGTTCATTAGCTGCGAGTGTTATATGCAAGTTTGAGCAACCCTGGTAGGTTCCACAGCCTCCGATCAAAACTAAACAAATACAATTAAACGATGAATTAAATGTTACGATTACAAAACCTTTTAAGCGATGGATTTAATATTATTTGTTTAGTTTGTGACGGTGCGGCTGATAATGATAAGTACAGTAAACAGTGATCTGTGGAAACGTTAAAGAGATAGCAGCGTTAAATAAACACCAAACGTACCTGATAATAATACTGATTTGCTGCCCCCTTTTCAAAAGTTCACGTACGGTTGCAATGTACGCCTAGCCATTGGGTTGCATTCTGTAATAATAAACCGAAAGCGGGATTAGCTCGACTGAAAATGGCTTTTCTATGATAAGATTAAATGTCAGTCAGATAGGTTAGGTTATGGAATGGGAGAACCACTTGATTTAAGGATTGCTGGATTGCTGATAAGAGATTATTCATACTAATTAGGATTTTTGCAGCAAACACAAGGATCGAATTGTAAATGACAATAGTGTATGCGGCGGGGCGGGGCGAATTATGTTTACATACTATAGTTTGTAGTATAGCAGCATTAGCAGCATTAGCAGCAGCCAGACAAATTTTCAACGGTGGAAATGAAGGCGCATTTTAATGAGGCGAACCCGTTTTAACTAAACGAGATGATTTCAGGCGGTGATTTATGGCCAATATATGCACACATACCTTTTCCCCATTTAATTCCAGCATAGAAAGTAATTGAGGCACGGCACGGCACGGCACAGGTATATAATGGAGACTACGTCACCAAATGGGCCGCTGCTGCACGATAGAAAGCTCCGCAACTTTTCCCGATTGCCAATTACATTTCTATGAATTAGTATGCGATCGTCGGACTTATATTTCACTTATTTAATTCACTACATTTGATGCTTTTCCGCTTTTTACAACACTTTACGGACTACATAGAGTACTACTAGGAGGAGACCAACTAGACTCACTCCCACTAATGTTGCATGATGGGTAAATACAAGATCGAACTGACGGACGCACACTTAACATTCAAATACTGCCATTCCCTTCCACCATTCCGCTATTCCAACCGCCACATCAATCGCACACATTGTTATACAAATTTACATTAATAAATAACCCCTCTGATTGCCGCAATAGCTTCAATCTATCTAAAAACATGACTAAAATATTGATATTTTGAATTGAGCGCCATTTTTCCATCGAGAACTTCTATTGAGCACAGCGTTGCCTTTCGGACTAATCCCCATTACAGTGGACAAAAATAATTACCATTTTTTGTTCAAATATTTTATACTACATTATTATAAAAAGCAATTACGTTCCAACTCGATATATTTATTAAACAAAATAATTAATTAGTATTGCAATGCCTCACAAAAAGTTATTATATATTGAGGTTTACTACAAAAATTCGACGCCCGCATAATCACGTCATTGTTGTAATTATATGTCCAATAGATAACGTCTAATAGACGCCAAGCAAACGATGTCAATATCTTCAACAGACGCTATGACACAACCCAGCACAACCACATATTTTTTAATAATATTCGTGATTATAACCTTATATGCCCAATAAATAACGTTTAACTGACGTTATTACAGCATAATAACGTATTTTGGTGTCATTTTTGAAGGACGTCATATTTCTGACGTGATATTGGTCTATTTATTACGATAAACTCAATAATTTGCAACTTTATTAGTATTTTACTAACTTATGCACACAATTAACACGTTTTTACAAATCATAACCCACAACTCATTATCGATGCCCAGCCAGCAGGGCCACGTTATTTTTGGATAATATTTGTGATAATAAGGTCATATGATTAATAAATAACGTCTAATAGACGTCATTACAACATATTTTTTCCAACGTCATATTGAAGTACTTTTTACGACAAATTAAGTTAAATGCAAAGTGCTACACGTCTTTTATTGGCCTCTACTGTTACTATACTATGTAATTCAAGTTTGAGGTCATACTATGGCAAACTATGGCAAAAACGACGTGAACATGACGTGTTTTTATTACCTGAGCAACATTGTTTAATTATCGCAAACATTCACAAGCCTTACTAAATAATATCTACTTCGGTCTTTGATTGTTTGAGAAAATTAATAAAACAAGTAAAAGGAATCTTTAAAAAGAACAAAACAGTTTAAATTTACCTTATTAATGCCTAAATGGGCCTAATTTACTAATTTAGTTGAATGTAAATATGATGATTAAATAATGTTAAAAGTATAATTAAAATAAAAGCAATATTCATTGGCTTTGTGTGTGAACAATAAAACTAACATTTTGTGTGGTCATCAATTATTATAAAAGAAGGGAATGATGATGCGGCAACGTTGGCCGGTAATAATACAGCATCCGCACTTACCGGCTGAAAGCAAGCAGCAGTGTGTGAGGTGAGGTGTGTGACTGCTGTGTTAAGTGTTGTACATATTAAATTAATTAAATAATCGCAATAAATCGAATTATTTTTTTAAGCAAGAATGTATATATGAGAAATGATTGGGAGCAAGCGATGACCGTCGGCGAGAACGATAAGCAACGGCCATAGCGGAACAGAATACAACCTCAAAAACAAAAACATTGTTCAGGTGGCACTATTTCATCTCCTACAACAATTACAACACCTGTCGTAACTAATGTTTATTAACCATGTCATCTTCAGCTATATTCATCCTGGATGTGAAGGGGAAGGTGAGATTATACAAAAAGTTTACTTGGGATTGTTCCGGACTGCACTTAAATTTAATGTGATAAATCCGAATAAGTCTAGGAATTACATTATTGTAGCCTTATTATTATTATATTTAGATGTTTAGATAATTTAATCAATTACTGATAAACTTGATAAGTAGAAAGTGGAACGAATTCATTGCGTTACATTAAACGAAATGAAGTAAAGATATTCCAGTCGGATGCATGCAAAATATTGTCGCCTTATTGCTCGAGAACTGATCATATGCAGTTTGTTTTGATTGGATTTTATTTTGACATTTTTGAGGTTATGTAACGAATTGACTTGGCAAGAAATGCTGCCTTATCGAATTGTGCCTTATTTTACTATAGCTATAAAAAGCACTTAAACATATTAAGGTTATTTATTGATACAAATTTTGTGGCACAAAATTGGCAGCACTTGTTAAGCTGGCAAAAATTGCATTTAAGTTGGCAGAACTTGCACATGCAGTGGAAATACTGATTTGCACATTTATTAAAACCTTAATTTATTGCTATTTTAATGTGTTTGAATGTAAAAATCAGCTTGTTTATTTATATGAATATGTTTTAGCCAGAATTAAATTACATGCTTTAATGCAGCCAAGGGTGGGGGGTTGCTTAGCGGCGGCCATCATGGAAAGGGGCGTGGCCTATTTGAATGTTTTTGTTGATATTTTTATTAGTTTAGGGAGCAATTATGAGAATTTATAAAGTCAAACATTGTTGAATGCGCAATTAATTGTAATTATTATGCAGGTGTTGATATCGAGAAATTATCGTGGGGATATAGACATGGGGGTGATCGAAAAATTCATGCCGCTGCTAATGGAGAAGGAAGAAGAAAGTTTGCTAACGCCAATCCTGCAAACTTCTGACACGACATTTGCTTACATAAAAACCAACAATTTGTACATAGTGAGCATAACGAAAAAGAATGCAAATGTCGTGCTGGTGTTTGTATTCTTACACAAAATCGTCCAAGTAATGACGGAATACTTCAAAGAATTAGAAGAAGAAAGCATACGTGATAACTTTGTTGTAATTTACGAGCTCCTTGATGAGCTAATAGATTTTGGCTATCCACAAACTACGGATAGCAAAATCCTTCAGGAATATATCACTCAGGAAGGACACAAATTGGAAATCCAACCTAGAATACCAATGGCTGTAACGAACGCCGTTTCGTGGCGTTCCGAAGGGATAAAATATAGAAAGAATGAGGTATTTTTAGACGTCATTGAGTCAGTTAATTTATTAGCTAATGCCAATGGAAACGTGTTGCGCAGCGAAATCGTTGGAGCCATCAAAATGCGCGTTTATTTATCCGGAATGCCTGAATTAAGATTAGGATTGAATGATAAAGTCCTATTTGAAAGTACCGGCCGTGGAAAATCAAAAAGCGTCGAATTAGAAGACGTCAAATTTCACCAATGCGTGCGTTTGTCACGCTTCGAAAATGACAGAACCATCTCATTCATTCCACCGGATGGCGAGTTCGAATTAATGTCTTATCGTTTAAATACACACGTAAGTTAATTTTATTGTTAAAAATTACAATTATTTATTGTTAATTTTTAGGTGAAGCCTTTAATATGGATCGAATCTGTGATTGAACGTCACGCCCATAGTCGTGTTGAATATATGATTAAAGCCAAGTCGCAATTTAAGCGACGTTCTACGGCTAATAATGTGGAAATCATTATTCCCGTGCCGGGTGATGCGGATTCGCCGAAATTTAAAACTACCATTGGTAGTGTAAAATACGCCCCAGAACAAAACGCAATTACGTGGTCTATTAAATCATTCCCGGGCGGCAAGGAATACTTAATGCGAGCCCATTTCGGTTTGCCAAGCGTCGAATGTGAGGACAGCGAAGGCAAGCCACCCATTCAAGTGAAATTTGAAATACCGTATTTTACAACGTCCGGTATTCAGGTAATTTATTTTTTATAAT
>JARJEC010110845.1:0-14338 GCA_030264575.1 Tachinus sp. AB-2021
AGATCTCTTATATTTTTGCTAAACAACTAAAATCATTAACAACTAAATTATATTATTATGTACACTGTACTAATTTGGACGTAACTAAATTTTATCTCAAAAACCAAAAATGCTGAAAAAATTCTGATAAGGAAATCTTTAGCTATTTTTGAGATTAGTTTATTGGTAGCAAAAGAATTTTTTTAAGATATTAGTTCAACTTTTTTTCAAACCATAAATATGCTGCATTATAGTTTTACGAAATGAACTCAGTATAGGTGGTAGAGATACAAAAAATATCTTAATAACATATATATCATATCAGCCTAGTCAACTTCCGGAATTTCAACAATACAAAATCTTCCCTTTGAAGTTCTATGTTAAAAACTGCTATATTTGGATACTTGTTAATAAATGTTTGTAAATGTTTAACTATTCAGAACCACATGATTGGAATACCGTTTTTGGTAGATACGCCTGGCTTGTTCATAGTTACCGTCAACATGACCATAAATAAAATTCATATCGATTATTTCGGAATTTAAATAATTTATCTATTTTAGGGCCACTTGCAACCATTCAAATTAATTTCGAAATTATCCTAATCTAGTTCAACGCAAAATTTGCGTTGCTAGATTTCTTTAAACCAGTTTATCACTCAGTCAACGCGGTTGATTTTCTATCCTTTCGGCCTTGAAAAATTACCACTTTTACATTTAGTGTTTAATTAATATCGTGTAAGTAAGCAATAAATTTGATTAAATTTCATTGCTATTCTTTAATCCTGCGAAATTTTCTCCTAATATCAAAGTCCCTTTTGTAGTTAAACCAAGACATTACGCTCATTATATTAATATACAAGGTCAACCATATAAATCGTTACAATTTTTTATCTAAAAAGCTAAACATTTTAGAAAAAGTTATCTATACAAAATATACTTGATTCAATGGCGATATCTGATCCCATGAAATTTTCGTTTTCCCCCCAAGGGGTTGAGAAGAGTACAACTTTGAAATCTTAAATAGAATCCTCTATCATAAGGATGGTTTCGACCTCTACTATGTGGTACTTCATTATTAGAAATAAATAAAACAAAAATTACTATGTTTTTAACCACAAAAATTGTATTTATTAAAAAATAAAAAGATAGGCGACTCGAGTTTGAAATGACCTTCATAAGTCGAAACTAGAGTCGCCTATATTTTTATTATTTAATAAATAATTTGTTTGTGTTTAAAATCATAGTAATTTTTGTTTTATTTATTTCTATTTTTACAGCAGATTTAGATTCGACAAAAAATTACTTTTGTAAACAACACTTTTCTTTTTGCGGTGTTATATTAATATTTGAAAGTTCTCCTCTTCTCGCCGCTGGGTTAATTTGTTTATCTTAAGGTAACCCGTATTTTTATTGCAGATTCTACGGGGAAAATATGTAAATTTTTGTATTTGTCACTTTTCTCGTTGCATGATAGTTGGATCTGTAACCATTATCACGCAAAAAGTGTTACATACAAACGTTATGTATTATTTTTGCAGAATCCAAAGCTGCAATAAAAAGTAAGGGTTCTTTATTTAAGATTTTAAAGTTGGCCCCTCCCCGGCCCCCAGGTGGGAGTAATGAACATTTTATAGTAACAGATATCCCCATTAAATGTAGTAACTTTGTAAATTTTTTTTTATAAAACGCCCAAAAAATAGTTTTTTTGACAAAAGTTCGAAACGTTTTATGTGGTCCACGCTGAATACAAAAAAATCTTCAAAATAATAGATTATAAATATACGCTGGAAGCAGAATGGCGCATGAGCCAACCTATCGCACTTTTCTTGTTGTCCAACATCTTTCACACTTTGTTTCATTTGCCAACACTTAATTAAATGTATTAGTAGGTAACCCGGCACTTGGTCGCGACAGACAGTATGTTGTCACTGCCTTATCTCTTATCAGTGACCCCGCCCTATCTCTTATCAGTGACCCCGTCATATCTCTTATCAGTGACCTTTAACCTTTTTATGCGGTATAGCTACCTTTATGCCTACAAGGTAGAGTTGTATACCGCTACCGCTATACCGCTACTGCTATACCGCATAAATATATCAAATGACACTGATAAGCGATAAAACGGGGTCACTGATAAGAGATAAGGCGGTGTCACTGTTATGAGATAAGGCAGTGACGTCATGCTGTCTGTCACGACCAAGTGCCGGATTACTTACTTGTAGTAATATACCGATTGTTCACGTAAATGCCGTATATAGCCCAAGCATTCGACTCGACTTAGCCGAGGGAAGGGACCGACGGATCCATTCCACTCGCGAGTCGCGACGTATTTACATGTCGCCTAAACATCATAATAAATTGATGGGATTATTGTTACAAGATATCAAGTTATTTAAGGAAACAATATACAGTAACTCCTAATAAAATATTTTTACAAATAATAATAATAAATAAATTTCCTTAAAATTTACAAATAGCGAAACTATCGTCGACCTGGAAGGTATCTGGCTATATATAACGGCAATCCCACCGCATGGTATTACTAGAAGTTACTGCTTAAATTATTTTACTAGATTTTGAAAAATCAACTTTTACAAGTTATAATTGCCTATTGCCTATAACTATGAAACGTATTTAATAAATAATTACTGTAAATTGGCAATTATAATAAGAATTAATAAAAAAGTAACTTAAAATCAATAAATAAATTACAGTACAAAACAATAATTAAATTCCGCACAATATGTAAGTTGTAAAGGGGCAGCAATATTTGCTGGATTTTACGATAAAATCATAGCCATATAGTACGCCTGCTCAATCTTAAACATTTTAGCAGTTGGGTGAACTGCTAAAATTTTTGTCAGTCAGTTTTGTACAGTCTAATCTTTTAATGCAAGACCTGCAAACCATCCAATGAAAAGTGTAAAAAGTATGCAAAAGCGGTAGTTTATTCGATGACAATAAATGGCCATGATTCTATCGGCAATGACCGTTTCGCAGAGGCGTGAGAATAAAATCTTTGCCCTAAACGATGAAACCCATGAAATAACCAGCGGATCATTCTGTCTGCCAACTAGACAATACCAATGCCCGAAAAAATTGCTGATATCCGAACACATAACTAATCGCACTTGTATTTGGCGTATGTAATTATTCGTTTTGTATATTCATCTGCCTTTTTATTGCTACGAATTTCCACATGACTAGAGACCAAGACAAAGTAAACAGTTAGTTATTTGCACCAATTGATGCAAAATTTAATAAATTTGCTTTAGCAGGTGATGGTCAGAATGTTGATAGCATTTTTTGCATAGGAAACAAGTCCTTTCCGCCAGAAGTTGAAAACATTGAATGTACTCAAAGAATCTGTGTAAACCGCGTATATCAATAAAATTCACCAAAGCTCACGCAAAGTAAACAGCAAGTAAGCTGCAGTTCGTCCACTACAAAAACGCATTCTTCACCAACAATACTTATTGGTGAAGATCCATGTACCGAGTGTGAGATTTAGTTCAATTTGCTAAAATTCTACTTGGAACTGGTTTGGAAATGGCTTTTTTATGACGTAGTACGTCAAGCGTCCCAGCACTGCGGTCCCGATGGTCCTATTGTGCACCTCTGACATGTTACACCTTTAGCAGTTCTGTCTCTTCTATGCAGTCCAGGAGTTTTTGCCAAGCGATTGTTTTCAGTTCTTCTTAGGCTAGCCTATGCTTACCAAAGTGAACTGTGTATTGCATGTTGAATGCTTCGCATTCATACAGCAGATGCTGCAGAGTCTCTTTGTCCTCCAAACATACGCGATATAGTGGGTTTTCTTGTATACCCAATCTATGCATGTGATTGTTAATATCACAGTGTCCGGTAATCAGTCCTGTGAGCCTTTGCAGTTTGGTTCGACTCATTTGCGGTACTTCCATTTGAGTATCTTGTGTTGGTTCTGTAGGAGTAATGTTGTGCGATTCATCCCCTGGCAGTTTTCCCACAAGTTATTGTATTCCTTTGCTAGTTTGCGTTGGATTATTTCTTTTTCGGCTTTGTGTGAAATCCCAAATGTGGGTTCTGGCAAGATAAATGTTTCAGATGTTCCCTTTTTAGCTAGCTGGTCAGTCTTAAGGTTCCTTTCTATGCCTTAGATATTCGGTGTCCAGACCAGGCGTATTATGTTGTTTGTGGCCTGTGCCTCCAAGCTATCTATGCAATCCAATACCAGTTTTGATTTTATTACTAGCGATCGAAACGCCTGTAATGCCGCTTGTCTGTCGGACATGATGGTAATCAATCTGTTCAATTGAACTCCCTACTCCATCATGTGTCTGGCACACCACTCAATGGCGGCCACTTCCGCTTGGAAAACTGAGACATATTTACCTAGAAATAACGTAAATCGCTTCCACCGGTGTTTGCCATATTACAGCTTTGGTGCCATTTAGGTTTTTTCCCCATCTTTGTACCAGATGTGTCCTTACTTGGTGGGTCGACTTTTTCAATTTAAGAAAAGTCATATTGAGCACACTTCCTTTCGGATAAGTAGAAAATCTGCAGTTCTCGTGTACTGCCTGGATGTCGCGTATCCTGAATCGTGACTGTGGCTATATTTGATATACCGCAGGAAGTTAAAAATCTTTGCAAAATAGGTTTCGCACAACACTAGCAATAAAGCTAGTGCAAAGTGCACTAATTCCCAATTTAATTCCTGAACGGTGAATAAGATCCACTACACGTAACATTAAAGACGCCGCAAAAGAATAGTTTATTGAACCATAGTCTAACACTGAACGGGCCCGATAGAAATGAATCGTAGTTTTTCCATTGGAATCCTATGATGTCCCATTCGAAAAACAGGAGCAATATGGTAATATGCATTGACTCGGCACTGGGAGCGGCTTGGTGCGCATCAGGCTATGCCGATTCAAATTTCTTCATACCGAATAAAAGATTATAATTTTCAACCAAATTGGTTGCAAAACAAAGATTTTTTAATAATTTTGACATATATTATAAGTAAATTCATTATGTTTGTCTATAATAAAATCTATTTTTATTTTTATTGTCTTTTATATTTCATACATATTCAAACCAGTTTCCGTAATAAAAATGATGTATTTTGCAAGATTGGAGTTTTCAATACTTTTATTTTTAAAAGCTCTTATATGAATTATCATATTATCTAATTATAAGAGGGTTTAAAAATAAAAATATTTGAAACTATAATTTTAAAAAACATCTTATTATAAACTAACAAAAAATGTCTAGTCAAAGGATCATATTACAAATACTTCATATTTCGGATAAAAATTAAATTTTTATCGAAGATTTAGAAATTAAACGACATTTCAAAAATTAAAATTATACAATAGTAAATGAACAAACAGATGTAGATAAATCACTACTATTGGACATGTTCGACTTGTTATTAAAATAAACAAATCATTTAGTATAATATATTAAAATAAAACTTAATATAGCTATAATATATATGACAATTATCCTAAAATAAATGTCATTATAACGTTAAAAATGTGGGTGAAAATTATTTAAAAAATATGATATTGAAAATTATGGTATTGATCGAAACCGGTCTGAAAATATATAAAATAAAAGACCATAAAACAAAAATAGAATTTGTTGGAAAGAATATACAGAAATTCTATAAAATAAAAGAAAAAATATAAATATATCTAAATGTTGAGGCATTTTCAATATAAAACAATTTCCAGACTTTTGTGTTAGCCTGATATTATTTCTTTAAAGGACCTATTTTTAAATGTTCATACTTGTAGTAAATAAAATTTATACGTTAATGTAGAAAGTAGCATTAAATTTATAAGCTTAGAGATTAATTCAAGAAGGTAAAATGCATTTAAGTCAAATAATCCATAAATCCTTACTACCTCACATTAAGCAAATCATCAACTAGAGAACACTCCAAGCAATCGGGTTTAATTATGGGATCAATGAAAACGGTTAGATGCAGATTCGTTCTGATGAGCAGATGAATTTGTAAGCTCGCGGAGATATAAATAAAAATAAACTTTCCAGACGGGAATTATCTAAACATGAATCATAAAACTCGAACTATGGGTTATTTTTTATAATTCTCCCCCAGTGCCCGATAAAAAGTTTTACCCCAATACGGCGGAGTAATTTATTTAGATGTCATACTAACTTAACTTACAGACAAAACATACATTAAAATTAACATCTGCGCCTTTTATATCCTATAAACACGATAGATGGATACAAAACTTATGCGATAATGCTAATTAATTAAAAACCGACAGAATTTATTAGGCATTCTTTTTAATTAGTCGGCGAATAATAGCAAATATAATTTTTAAAAAACAAATAAAAAATGTAATTGACATGTTGTTAAATTAAATCGACTTGGGTTAAATTGGTTGTTTTTAGTACCAATTAATTTTTGCTTAAATAGTTAGTTTGCTGTTGCTATTATAAATGTACCAAGAATTTAAAAATAGTTTTATTTAGTCATGCCTAGTATTTTTTTAACATTAAAATTGTATAAAATAAAAAGTTTAAAAACAATTATCAAATTTTACGTTGCTCCAAGAGGGAACAAACAAATGAAGAGAGTTGTATCGCTCTTTATAAGAGAAGAGCTCAGTGCAAGCAAGAGATAAAAAGAATTATAAAAATTTGTGTCCATTTTTATTGCATTTCATAAAACTTTTAATATAAAATTCTACAATTTCATTTTTAAATTCATTAAAATTGAAGAAAATTGTTTTTTTTATTCAATTTTAAAATAGTGTACTGGGTGGATACATTTTGCTATTACTATAGGTTATCTCGACAACTAGAAATGCTAGAAGATNTTACACAACGTTGTTAACATTTATTTGAAATTGTAAAAGTTTATTTATGACAAGTAAAATAAAGAAAACTTGTTTGTGTTATATATAATAAAAATAGCAAATTTTTTTGCATAGTAAAACCGCCTGTTGTTAATAAAATATATAAAATATCAGTTTATTAGTAGTTCTTTCTTAATTTCTATAGATTTGAATTTAATTAATGACAAAAAATGTAATTATCTATTTTTGATAACAGCAAGCCCAATAAACTATATATCATTGAAATCAAGATAAAATTCTACATTTTATAAAAATTTCTATTTGAAAAATAAAGATGATCAAATATTTCTAAATATCGGAAAAAATACTGACTGAATACTGGATTCTACGTAAAAAAGTGCCGACAAGATTTGTAAGTTTTGTTTCCATAACTTAAGAAATAAACCAAATAGAAGCCATAATAGAAAACGGCTAATTTAAAAAAATCACGTTATCCTTGGAAAATAAAAATTATAGAAAAATCTGTTTACTACGATTAAACTTATCTCAGAAAATTAGCTCAAGAGAACCTTATCAGAATTCATCTAGCTTTTTTAGTTTCCAAGATAGCTTATAGTAACGTCCAAATTTGGCCACACTGTACAATGCTCTATTTTTTTAACTTATCTTTTTTTTTCTGCAATTGACCAACATTGTATTAAATTGAATGTAAAGTTTCAAAGTTAAAATTATGCGAATTATGTAAAATTTGTGCCATTTCATAAAATGTTATGTAATTTTACAAAAAAGGCCCACACAACCTGACTATTACTTATATTTTTTGCTGTTTTTTATTTCGTTTATTTTGTCAATATTTTTTTTAATATATCCATTTTTAATTTTGTCCAATTTTTGTTAATTTTATTATTGTTATTTATTTATACTCTTTATTTTTCTTATTTTTCATTTACTTATATTTATATTCATGTGTTTGCGAGTATTTTCATTAAATTAACATTATTGCGTTTAAAATTGTCGTTTGCGTTATTTTTCTTCACTTTTAGATTATTTTCAGTTTATTTTTCCTTTATTTATTTTTGTGTAATCGCAATTTTCGTTTATTCTTTGACCGCGTTAATTCTACTTTATCATCTTGTATTATTTGGAGCTTTGAGATTCAAATCATATTATATTATCAGGTTTGGATGCCGCCCTAATAATTATGCCTTTTGTACGGCCGCACTCTCTGCACTTATGATATAAGGACAGCATTGAGTGTAAACGATTAATACATGTGTTGAATAATTGTTTCATTGTTGTTATTTATATTTGCAAATAACATTTCAATTAAAATTATTAATATATTCTATAATTTATATTATTTTTAAATTGAAATTTATTGTTTACTATCTTTTAGATAAGAAATAATAAAAGTAATAGTAATATAAAATCCTATAGTTTAATTAGGTTGTCTAGTTGGTAGCCAACACAATATTTAAACAAATCTTAAAAAGAAATTATGAATTTAAAAAAATATGGATTTACTTAACAATTTCCACAGCATAAATGTTTATTTTAAATATTAATATATTTCTCTTAAAAACATTTGCATTTTTAAAATTTCTTCATACATTTTTTTGTTGCGCCAGGTTAGTGTTAGAGTTTGTTATTGCAATAAGAATAATTGTATTGCCAGAGAATTGTAAATAAAATAATTGTATTTTCTAATGTAATAGAAAAATGGTCATTTATATGTCACGTCCAAAACAAGAACACTAATATGGGACACTGTTTCTTTAAATGGGGTAATATATTCGATGAAAAGTGCTTATCTGTTTTCTTATATAATAGTTATAGCTATTGAGGGGACGTTTATTTGTGTTTATAGGGAAAGAAGCAATAAGATAAAAACAATTTCTCTCTATTAGAGATAGTGTCTTGATTTATTGGTATAAACGGGGCAGACGTTTGAAAATAATTATTGGCTTGAAGTGGTGGTGGATGCGTGCGAAGGAAAAGAGGAAGATCTCGAGATATCCATTTTGAGGATGGTGAGTTATTTCGGTGGTTGAGTAAAAGACGTCGAGTTGCCTCCCTTGAAACCAATTTCGAACTAATCGCCATCCTTTGTCCCAAGCCGCTATCCCGAGGTGATGCTAATCGGGTCCACCTGGGGAATCCCACCCGCCTCTTTCCTCGGGGAGGCCCCCCACATGTGCACAGTTCTACTATTAGGGGGTGCGGATCATTTATCTTTTGTTTCGTCAAGCGTTCTCTTGGAATGAGTTCTTTTGTTGTTGGCACGTTTTTGTTTCTCAGCGAGTTTTCGAGATCACAAGATCATGAGGATATCTCCTCTCATGTACCACCCTGATTGTTTTTAATTTCAACATTGTCGGATGACATGATTACGTGACGGGTGTTATTTTTATTACAGCCGTTTACTCCTTTCGTTCATGTTTTGATTCTCACCGCCGTATACATTGAACTGTCGCGTATGTTATGAATAAATAAACTACACACCGCGAAATTCCCACATATATTTTATTTGATTCACTGAAGTGGCATAATGGAATAACAATCCTACTATCGCATTTATTATTAATATCGCATCGGCTGTAATATTTATATATTTCAAAGGATTATAGTAATCGCTTTTATATAATAATAAAAAAAACAACTTGTTATATGTTATTCCATTCAATATTTATTTTAATACGAATTGGACAAACAGAACACTTTTATTAAATCTATGAGCATTTATTTCATTTCTGATAATAGCACAAATACCTAAAAATATATGTATTTTATGTTACTTAACAAAACAATATTGTTTTAAAATAATAAATGTATGTAACTGTTTCTTGAGGCATACGTAGAAAAGAATTTTTTTAAAATAATATAAAAAAGTTAGAATATTGATTCTTAAACATAAAAAAGCAAATAAATTTAATGTAGATAAATTTTAAAATGCTTTATTAAAAAAATTAGTGGAAATCATTAATTTACTAAATATTTTTTTTAAAATATTAAATAGTTTTTATTTTTTTTCCTTCTTATGTTTAAAAAATAGGAATGTAAAGAAAATACGTAGAACGCTTAAAAAAGTTTTCATTTGAATTATTTTTTTTATGAAATTTAATTTTTAGATGGTCTTGTTAATCTAAGGCTTCTAAGTTATTTATTTATTATTTTAAGTTATCAAAATCAATTAATTTTTAAAATGTAATCAAATAGTATTTTCCCGAGAAATTTTGCTTAGTTTAAAAAAAGTTAAAATACTAAAAAATGCTTCTTTTAAAATTAAAAAAATATAGACATTTAAGAAAACCTAAAAAATGTGGATTGTAACCCAATTCTACTTTCATTGCATTTGTATTTTGGATATATCTGTAAAATATCTTATTTTTTTAATCAAGTATTCGTAAACGTGAGCTTTCTTGAATAATTTTTAAAAAAGTGGATATTTAATAAAACAAAATTGGAATGGAATATAAAAATTCAACTCAAGGTTTCGTAAACAAAAAATAAGTTAGTTTTATAATAAATTAATTTTAGTATTTTTTTTATTAAAACATATTAAAATAGAAAATACCAAACTATAAACCAATGTTCCTTGCAATTGAAAACCTCGGGGCAACAGGGCTATTAGCCACATCTCAAATTTTAAATAAATTGCAATTTTTAAATTGAGTTAACCTGTGAAACATATTAATAACTTATTATTATCTTTATATATGTTTATTCTGTGTATGCTGGAGTGTCCAATGAATGTGTAAAAACAATTGAAAGTTTCAGATTATGTTAATACTTCAGTTTTAATTGCATTCTCATATTCCTATTTTGGCTAATGTTGCATATAGAATTTCGACTGCATAACCTCTAAGTCATTATTTTTGTTTTATTTGGTCAACAGCTTGAAAATTAAAACATATTACTTCTACATACAAATGCCTATAATACCAGCAAAAATTGTTACATGCTAACTACCAATAAATTTTTCCAATATTTAAAAATCAACAAAAATTTAGCCTTTCATTTATTACGCAATCAAGCAATTATACAGGATAAATCGGAATGACAGTGCCAAACAAAAATAAGAAATTGCTGACATTATTTTACATGGTCCAAATCATAACTATTAAAAAATTATTAACCTTCAAATCTTACAAACAAAAGATTTTATTTAATATCTGAAAAAACCGGGTTAACTTAAAATCTTCTAACTTGGTACACGTCGTAGATAATGTATGATCAGTCAAGCTCATATAAATCTAGTACAAACATATTTGGTCTGTAGATTCACACTGATTCATAATCAAAATAATATAAAATTTGTCAATCGGTTAGATAATATGAAAAGTCACCTTTACAACAAACAATTATAAATAATAAATAGCTAACACTAGATGTAAGCAACACTGTATTATACCAATATTTTTTCATAACTAAAAATATATTGTTTAGCTGTGGCTGCGATGGTCACTTATCCCCTATATGGGGAAAAGTATTCCATATCAACAATTCAAAATTGAAATCTCAATGGAAGTATACGCTTTTGAGGTCCCTGAGTCTAAAAGAGCCATACATGCTGGTCAATTTTCCTTCAAAAATCGCCTTAAACGGCCCCGATTTGAACAGAATAACAAATGAAGTAAGGTAGTTTGTCAATTCCATAGTAATTTAATCCTAGAAATTGAATTAAATTAGTTTTAGATCGATATTTTAATACCTAACTTATAAAAACGCATGAGACATGTAGAAAAGATTTTGTCGATTTACAAGAAAACTACGAAATTTATAACAAAGTACTATATAAACATATTTGTATATCTTTAAAATATTTTGGTTTTTGTTTCATTAAAAAATTTCAAAATACAAAAAGATACAAATTTATTACTTTTCTCCGGAGAAAGAAAAAACAATAGATGGCGTTGTTGAGATGGTCATATACTGAAATAACAACCTACGTGATTAGAGTAAAATCAAACCCGCAAAATACAAAAATATTAATTAAAATTATATAAAATCGGGTCAAGCAAACTGTGTCGAACATACCATCAGAATCACCTTCACTTTTATACTATCTTCCAACAATACAAGTTACCAGTCCACTTATCTTATTAAATTTAAAATGATTATTTTTAACGTAAAAAATTGATGGCAATTATTATTCGGAGAAAAGTTTTTGTACGAATTGCGAGCTCTAGTTTAATAAGATTCGATGATTATATATAAAAATACATAATATTATTTACAGAAAAAATCTGCCTTGCCTTAGTTCAAAATAAAAACAATTAAACAATATTTCGGCATTCTGTGAAGACATCACTTCGAAATAATAAGTTTTCTCCAAAATTTAGTAGTAAAAAATATGCAAATATTGTCTATATTTAAGAACTATGTGATGAAAACGCGCGCTAACTATCTATATCAGTCTTTTCGAGAACTTTCGAACGTCTACGTAAAATTTGTTCAACTACAGAAGTAAAAAAATGTTCTGAATAACGCCCATATCCCCGTAGTAGACCGGGAATTAAATGTTATTGATGCGGTAGTTGATAATCCAAAATGTGCAAGAATAATAGCGACGCAACTCAATTTTCCCCAAAGTTTTGTTTGGAGAACCATTCACAATGAAGGGTTGCATCCTTATCACTTTGAACAGGTTCAAACACTATCGGCACCAGACTTTAAAAATAGTTTACAATGTTGTAACTGCATCTTGAATCAAATTAACGCGGATGAGGATTTTCTTTCTAAAGTGTTGTGGACTGGTGAATCCCACATTACCTGAGATGGCATGAACACTATCCACAATTTCCACGTATGATCAATTGGCAACCCAAATGCAATTTTACAATTCAATAATCAAGTGCAATTTAGTGTAAATATTTAGGCCGGAATATTTAATGGGATATTGCGGTGCATACAAACTCTACTTGAAAATAGGCGTTACGATCTTTTAGAAGATATGGCTCTGCCAAAAAAAGTGGTACCAACACGACGGTGCTCCTGCTTACTTTGGCGGAAAGGTTACATTTCACAATAATAATTTTTCCAATAGATTGATAAGACTAGACAAGATCGTCAGATTCAAATTCAATTGATTACCTTTGAGAACAGACAAGCAAATAGTCTATACTCGTCAACAATTGATTGAAAATATAAATTTGGCAATTAGTTAAAGACAAAATATCAATTTCAATCTTGTATCAAACATGTAAATACGTCGTTGTTGCGTTTGTATTGGAGCTGCAGCGGGACAATTTGAAATGCTTTTATAATAGTACATTTTTAAACGAGATAAATAATTCAATTATGTTTGATATGTTGTGTTTAAATCATTAATTGTGATTTGGTGCAATAGACTTAAATCTAAATGGCAAAGAGCGGCAAATAAAATGAAAACCTTGGTAATGTAATTGGTGATAGACGTTAAAAATTATTACCCAAAGCGTAATGTAGGACCACGTATGACGCAAAGCACATTATGTATGATAGGCTAATATCGTAGGCAAGCATTTCTTTTTTTTTAAACAGCAACTTATATCAAAACATTATAAGAGACAAAAAAGTTGTTAAACGTGTTTTATAATTGACTGGAATTTTTTCTAAATAGTGCCACTAAACGCAAATAAATGCAAAAATATTTGCATAATGTACATACTTAACCCATAACACGTAACAAATTAAAAGATTTTAAAATCGTTTTTCAGATATAATAAAAAATCTTTTTTTGTAAACTTTAAAGACTGATGTCCAATAAAATATTTTATTGAATATTATGGCATAAGAGGACCGGCGTTAGATATACTCCAATCATATCAAACAAATAGATCACAGCGTGTATTTTCCAACGGAGTTTATAGCAATATACTAAATATACGCGTGGGTTAATATTAGGGACTTTACTATTATGGCATAAGAGAATCGGCGTTAGATATACTTCAATCATATCTAACAAATAGATGACAGCGTGTATTTTACAACGGAGTTTATAACAATGTAACTATAGGAGTGGGAATAGTAAAGGCCCTAATATTGAGCTTTGTAGTACGGTCAATATTAGGGCCTTTACTATTCCCTATATTTATTAATGATCAGGTTAAGCGATTCTATATGCTGATGACACCAGCATGCTTGTATGGGATCATGTTAAAAAATTTATTTAATAAAGTAGTTGAGGTATAGAAAGAAGCTTTAGAATGGTTTACTACAAATGAACTGCTTCTAAATGATTCAAAAACAGCAAGTGTCAACTTTTCTTCCAAAAACATCAAGGAAGCAAACAGCGCAAAATTTCTCGGAATATATGTTGATTCAAAGATGCGTTGGGATATGCAGATTGATTAAATATGCACAAAACTTGGGTATGCTGCATATGCCAAACGTAAAACACTAGAGACTGCTGGTAGAGAGGCAGCTTTCATAGTTTATTTTTCTCTATTTTATTCTGCAATGACCTATGGCATACAAGTTTGGGGCAATGTTTCAACATCACATAGAGTTTTTGTTCTCCAAATGAAAGAGAACTAAAAGCAATATTAAATCTAAAAA